>JACXGM010003890.1:7500-39916 GCA_016801145.1 Umbra pygmaea | reverse complement strand
AAACTGAGTTTATCCCAGATACTTACAAGTGCAACAGCAAGAACGCCAGGTCAGCATCGGATTTGCAGCCTTCTGTTTGTCTCAGTTCTCGCCATTCTGACAACGCAGCTCCTTTGTTTACTTTTTTCTGATTCCTCACTCGGTCAGTCTTCATTTTCCTCTCTCTCTGTTCCTCCGTCAATGCTTTCCTAACTTTCTGCTTCTTTTTTTGCAGGATCAGCCATGACGATAGTTTGAAAAATCCATCTATACCTTGTTCTTATAGCTAACCGAAGCCTGTGTGTGCGCACTGCGCAGTGGTGCCGTAAAGCTTTTCATTATACCGCGAGACCTGATATCACGCGATAACTTCCTGAAGCTGAGGCTGGCGATCGCCGGCTCAAAGTTGAAAGGGTGGTTTTTCAGCTCACAGACGCTAGGGGGGGGCGATACGACCAACAATCAACTCGAAAGAAGTCATACAACCATTCCATTGACTCTGAAGCTGTTCAGTTAAGGTAAATTAAGCTAAATAAACTGCATAGTTCCCCTTTAACAGTTTGCAACGTGTTCAACCAACCTGTGTGTTTTCGGTCAGAGCACAGCCTCATTTCCTGATCTTCAGTTCTGCATCCAAATGTATTAAATAAAGTACCAGGTTCAATATTGGAGCATCACTATGTAATATCTTTTCTCAAAGAATTCTAAATACATTATTTCAGACTGTTATAATGTACCTAACAACAAGCATGCTGTTGCAGGAGTTATCAACCACTGTTGTTGATGCTGTTACACTTTTGTCTTCGACTTAGTTGTCTGCTTATCTATTTGAGGACTTTCTGTCAGCACATTAGTCTGTCTTTAAGATGAGTCACATGTTAGAATCTATATTTACAAATGCTGTTTATTATCAAACTGTACATATCACTAAAAAGGTATGGCGTACAATACACATTGTTTAAGATAAAATTTGACATGTAGTAGTATGTTTACTTAATACTGCAAGTCCTCAACTGAAGCATACATTCATGTACAAACTCATATTAATATAATTAATTGTGATCTACCATGCTTTAACTACATGTTTGTCTTTTACTAATATTAAAGGTTTCCAAACTGAATGACCAGAGCCTACAGAAGGAAGACCTGGGGCCCTATTTTAACGATCTGAAACGCAAGTATCAAACGCGAAACGCAAGTTACATTGTGGGAGGGTCCTTGGCGCTGTTGCTATTTTACCGGCGGGATAAATGATTCTTGCACCCAACGCATATCTAAAATGGGTAGGTCTAAAGTAGCTTCATTAGTCATAGGTGTGGTTTGGGCATAACGTGCAATAAAACAATCAGATCGTCATCTCACATTCCCTTTAAGAGCAGGCGCGCTTGTTCCATGGCGGAATGCTATTAAGGCGATTTTCTATTGATTTTTCTTTTTACAAAATGTAAATAAAGAAATGTCACAAGACATAGCCTACTTTCCGATGTTTTGGACTCACTCTCACTGAATCACAAGGTTATAATGCATGGTAATAATTTTTGCAATGTAGTCTAACATTAGACCGAGATTATTCTTCTGTCAAATAAGCTTTCTACTCTCGTTCTGCATTTCTGGGCATTTATGTGGCTGGCACGCATTTAAACATCACGTCTCCTGAAGTCCTCTAATATTTCCTAATTAATGTCATCAACACATCCATGATTCATGGAAATGTTGCATAAAATACAACAAGCCACAAAGAATGCTGCGACTTGAGTAGTGTACCTGTTCTATCCAAACACCTGACGCGCATTTTCACTGTGCCAAATGTTCGTTCAATTAGGCTACACTGCGTGTTTGTGTGTGTTTTTGATTAAACAGCATTTTACGCACTTGCTGGCATCATAAATTGTGTCATCATTAACCATATCTTTAACGGATAGCTGTTGTCCCCTTCCCAGCCACCCATCCAAGGGGGGATTCCTCATGGCAAAGTTGCCATAAATGAGTCGTGGCTTGAGCCTGAGTAATTTTGAGTAAAGACATGGGTGATTTTACTATTAGCATAGCAAATTACGTGTGTATACTTGTTGATTGAATGGGTTCCCTTGAGGTTGATGTATATCAGTGCAAATAATTCATTATGAATAATTTGAGTAAATGTGTACACTAGATGTATATCTATTTTTCACATTTTCGGACACCACATTGACTTCCTCGTGTGGTAATATTTTTCCTTCTAATTATGTAGTGCAATAATAAAGAACTGCTGCATTTGTGTAGATGAGAGGAGCAAAGTGTATGCGCGTTGTGCACATACTACATTATGGTTAGGCATGCGCCCTTAAAATAGCATATGAATATCACGCCACTGACTTTAAAACAGGTTTTTCCTGGTCAGTGGCGGAATTGTTTTCGGGGACTGCAAGATAGCACCAGGGAACGTTTGCGCCGGAACACTCCTCTTCTTTTTGCTGAACCGCCCAACGAACGCAAGTTCATTCCCTAATTTACCGACGCGCGTCTGTGGAAGGAAAAGTCCCATATGCGTCGGGTGTAAGATAGGAATGATACATGCGTTTGTGTAAAACGTCTATTGCGCTGGGTGTAAGATACGGCCCCTGGTGTATAAGTGCCATTCACCTGTTTGTGGAAAACAGATTGCATTGACCAAATCCGAAGTTCTAAAATGTGTTCGGATTATAATGATGCTAGAAAATCATTTTGGTTCAGCTTCTTCTGCTGAAAGGACAGACCAACTTTTAGTATTTTAGCAGTCCTTTGTATTTAGAGGTTCAATTTGTGTTTGACATAGGTGCTGCTGTAGTTTGATAGGTGATAGTAGTAACATTAAGGATTTTGGTGTTTTCATGGTGATTAAAATTGACAAGTACATAAAGACACAAAAGTACAAACTACATTCTCCTGATCCTTCGTTGTCAACATTCAAGTATGGTAACATTTAATATATTATATTTATGTTGATTAAAGCCAAAATAGACAATTTTAATCATTTACAAATTCTATCAAATGACCATATTCTTCTTGTATGACTACAATATTGTGTATGTTTCTATAGTTCAGGAAAAACAACAAATGTAGCTTTAAAGACTTGTATTTCACATTGAAATGGGCATTAACTTCAAATCATTTAAAAACAAAAAAAATTAATATAGTTCACCTTTAACAATCCAGTGTAAATTCTAAACACAACACAGCTATGAGTCAAGGTAAAGGCAAACTTCACTGTCTGCATAATAAAGAGGTAGTTGAATCTCTAGTGCCACATTTGTTAATTATAGTAGAACTGGTTGACATTAAAAACCATAATATAAAAATATTACTTCACATATACAGCTTAAAGCACTCTTGGAGCACTGTTCAGTCAAGTCCAATGTGTGGGTAAAGAAATAAAAGCCGCAATTACAAAAAAGTGAGCATAGTGTTTAGGTATTATATAGTCTAGGAGCAATTATTCATAATGAGTTATTGTGTGTGTGTATGAGACATCTCATATGTTGCAAGCTCACATTCTGGTGAAAAATAACTTTCTGAAGTTTACTTGGACAATATGAAAGGGACAAAAGGACACCTGGCTAATTGCAAAAATGTAAATTTGTCCCAGTAACAAGCATAAGTATGTGATGCTCTTGGAACAGCTGTTACGAGTAACAGTAGTCAGGAGGCCTGAACACAATGCAAACATAGTTTATTCCAAAACTTAGAACACAGGAACACCAGGACTGCTTGACAGAAATAACAACCGACATTGTGTGTCTGTCTACGGAGGAATATATACCCTCCTGATTGTGTATCAGCCACAGCTGTGCCTTTACACACCTGTGCGCGTAATCAGTAAAACATAGAGTGTGGCTAGAGAACCTCTAGCGCAAAAGAAAGAACCAGTCCTTAGTACTCCAGGGAATGTGAATGCTGGACAGGACATAATGGAGGCAGGGATGCTACAACAGCACACTGATAGTAATTACACTTACCTAAAGGATTATTAGGAACACCATACTAATACTGTGTTTGACCCCCTTTCACATTCAGAACTGCCTTAATTCTACGTGGCATTGATTCAACAAGGTGCTGAAAGCATTCTTAGAAAAAGCATATTGATAGGATAGCACCTTGCAGTTGATGGAGGTTTGTGGGATGCACATCCAGGGCACGAAGCTCCCGTTCCACCACATCCCAAAGATGCTCTATTGGGTTGAGATCTGGTGACTGTGGGGGCAATTTTAGTACAGTGAACTCATTGTCATGTTCAAGAAAACAATTTGAAATGATTTGAGCTTTGTGACATGGTGCATTATCCTGCTGGAAGTAGCTGTCAGAGGATGGGTACATGGTGGCCATAAAGGGATAAACATGGTCAGAAACAAAGCTCAGGTACGCCGTGGGATTTAAACGATGCCCAATTGGCACTAAGGGGCCTAAAGTGTGCCAAGAAAATATCCCCCAAACCATTACACCACCACCAGCCTGCACAGTGGTAACAAGGAATGATGGATCCATGTTCTCATTCTGTTTACGCTAAATTCTGACTCTTCCATCTGAATGTCTCAACAGAAATCGAGACACATCAGACCAGGCAACATTTTTCCAGTCTTCAACTGTCCAATTTTGGTGTGCTCTTGCAAATTGTAGCCTCTTTTTCCTATTAGTAGTGGAGATGAGTGGTACCCGGTGGGGTCTTCTGCTGTTGTAGCCCATCCGTCTCAAGGTTGTGCATGTTGTGGCTTCACAAATGCTTTGCTGCATACCTCGGTTGTAACGAGTGGTTATTTCAGTCAAAGTTGCCCTTCTATCAGCTTGAAGCAGTCGGCCCATTCTCCTCTAACCTCTAGCATCAACAAGGCATTTTCGCCCACAGGACTGCCGCATACTGAATGTTTTTCCCTTTTCACACCATTCTTTGTAAACCCTAGAAATAGTTGTGCGTGAAAATCCCAGTAAAATCCCAGATTGTGAAATACTCAGACCGGCCCGTCTGGCACCAACAACCATGCCACGCTCAAAATTGCTTAAATCACCTTTCTTTCCCATTCTTTGTTGAGGGTGTTTAACAAAGCTGCCACTTAAACAATTAACATATGTAGCCACAACACTGCTCACAAACCTGCAAGCCTTGTCGATCTTTCCCGGATTGGCAATACTTGTCCACCTGCATCTCTGGGTGATGCCAGAGAAGATGAACTTCATGCCTGGATACTGCAGGTGGAGGTGATGCAGGTCCTTCATTCCTGCGACGGACTGATGGCGCGGACAGTAGCAAGACCATTGTGGTTATTATAGTTAACCAAACATTCTAAGAAACTTGGTTATACTTTTGCAATAGTTAGCGTTAGATAATGATAAGTATTGACAATTTTTTTTGCACTTTGATTTTCGATTTTTGCAGAAAGTTAACGTGAGCATGTTTTACTTTAACATAAGTGGCAAGCTAACATTACAGACAATTTACATGGTAACTTCAGATACATTACAGCACTTTACAAGGTGACTCCACTTATACAGTGTCTTGTGAAAGTATTCGGCCCCCTTGAACATTTTGACCTTTTGCCACATTTCAGGCTTCAAACATAAAGATATGAAACTGTAATTTTTGGTGAAAAATCAACAACAAGTGTGAAACAATCATGAAGTGGAACGAAATTTATTGGACATGTCAAACTTTTTTAACAAATAAAACAAATTGGGCGAGCAAAATTATTCAGCCCCTTTACTTTCAGTGCAGCAAACTCTCTCCAGAAGTTCAGTGAGAATCTTTGAATGATCCAATGTTGACCTAAATGACAAATGATGATAAATAGAATCCACCTGTGTGTAATCAAGTCTCTGTGTAAATGCACCTGCTCTGTGATAGTCTCAGAGGTCCGTTGAAAGCACAGAGAGCATCATGAAGAAGAAGGAACACACCAGGCAGGTCCGAGAAACTGAAATGGAAGGAGTATCAGACTACTGAAAATCTACCAAGACCCTGGCGTCCCTCAAAACTTTCAGCTCATACGAGGAGAAGACTGATCAGAGATGCAGCCAAGAGGCCCATGATCACTCTGGATGAACTGCAGAGATCTACAGCTGAGGTGGGTGAGTCTGTCCATAGGACAACAATCAGTCGTATACTGCACAAATCTGGCCTTTATGTAAGAGTGGCAAGAAGAAAGACATTTCTGAAAGATATCCATAAAAAGTGTTGTTTAACGTTTGCCAAAAGCCACCTGGGAGACACCAAACATGTGGAAGAAGGTGCTCTGGTCAGATGAAACCAAAATCGAACTTTTTGGCAACAATGCAAAACGTTATGTTTGGCATAAAAGCAACAAAGCTCATCACCCTGAACACACCATCCCCACTGTCAAACATGGTGGTGGCAGCATCATGGTTTGGGCCGGCTTCTCTTCAGCAGGGACAGGGAAGATGGCTAAAATTGATGGGAAGATGGATGGAGCCAAATACAGGACCATTCTGGAAGAAAACCTGGTGGAGTCTGCAAAAGACCTGAGACTGGGACGGAGATTTGTCTTCCAACAAGACAATGATCCAAAACATAAAGCAAAATCTACAATAGAATGGTTCACAAATAAACATATCCAGGTGTTAGAATGGCCAAGTCAAAGTCCAGACCTGAATCCAATCGCGAATCTGTGGAAAGAACTGAAAACTGCTGTTCACAAACGCTCTCCATCCAACCTCACTGAGCTCGAGCTGTTTTGCAAGGAGGAAAGGGCCAAATTTTTTGTCTCTCGATGTGCAAAACTGATAGAGACATACCCCAAGCAACTTACAGCTGTAATCGCAGCAAAAGGTGGCGCTACAAAGTATTAACTGAATAATAATTTGCACGCCCAATTTTTTTTATTAGTTAAAAAAGTTTGAAATATCCAATAAATTTTGTCCCACTTCATGATTGTGTCCCACTTGTTGTTGATTATTCACAAAAAATTACAGTTTCATATCTTTATGTTTGAAGCCTGAAATGTGGCAAAAGGTCGAAAAGTTCAAGGGGGCCGATTACTTTCGCAAGGCACTGTAAGTATTATGCTGTAACTATGGGGCAAATATATATTTAAAACCTAGCGAAGTTAAATCTTACCTCGAGTTATGTAGGCTAGCTTTCAGCAGCAGTTGCACCCAGATTGCCTGTGAGTGTGTGTAACGTAGAGTGTAAGCAGCGTTGCCAACTCTCAGCTAGTGTCACAGTCAGATCATAGAGTTAGATACAGCCCAGATACCGCCCAAAAGTCTATGGCTCCTCCCTCACTCCTCCCTCTCATCTAAAATCGTCACATCCGCAACCAAGATGTCTGCGCTTGTAATGGCAAATTCGGTGACCCAAATCAGATCTTCACAAACCAATGGGTGACGTCACACATGCTACATCCAGAATGAACCGAAAATCCAAAGAGTCAAAGGTACAAGACTGTGTACCTATTTTCTTTTATGAGTGAAGGAACTTCTCATCCCATAAACCATTGCGAGTGTTATCTTTCCGCCTTTACTTTGAATGACCTAAGTTTAGCTAACTTCACTTACACAATGTTAACCTTGAAATATCATGTAATCTACAGCTCAGTAAACGTATTTACAGTTCTCTAACGATCCATATTTATTGCTATGACACAGGCGCCATGTCGGGCATTCTGCCAGAGTTGGAAACACTAAGACTGCATCTCAATACGCATAGTATGCATACTATATAGTATGCCACACTACGATTAGTATGTCCCAAACCATAGTACGCAAATATAGTATATCAGTAGTCCCCGGATGCTCTACTATTTCCGGGGGATTTTCTAAGTATGCAACCCTGCATGCCTTTTGGGCTGAAATAGTCCACAATCCTTTGTGACAGCGAAAAGGAGGGGATTCCCGAAGCCGGTCCTTCTTTGGCAGTGTTTAAATGTTTTTTTTTGTTATTGTACCAATATTAGTTTAAATGAAATACAAACAGGTTGTGCCAAATGTTTAATGTTCAAACTTCGCGGGCTTCATCGCTCGTGGAAGTGGTCTAATTTTAGATGCAACGTTATGATGTGTTAGTATGTCCCCATGCTAGCATACTCGCTTACTATGTACTTAATAGTACGTACTTTACCACCACCTGCGTAGTACGTACTTTTAGTATGTAGTATGCTTATTGGGATTCAGCCAAAGCCATTTCGCGGGCTAAGTAAACATTTCCATGGTAACCGCAAGTTTGTCTCCATGACATCATGGAGTTCCACCAGTCAGAGGCATCACTGTTGGATTGTGGGAATGTTTAGGATTGTGGGTAATGAAGTACTTATCCAAGACATCACAAATAAAAACAATAAAAATGAACTTTTGGCCCCATGAACTTTTGGCGTCTATATGAGCATATACAATCGCTTAGTCATGTCATAGCTAGTTTTAAGTATACCATTGACGGTTACAATTTTATGGCTTATACTCCGATTGTCAATGGAGAAATTTGTGGGCGGGACTGTTGAGGTCTATGGTGACCTGCAAGTTTACACAATACAATTGTACCTCGACTCAAGCTTTTTCAGAGATGTCTAGTATATGTGGCTTAAAGCTCTTAGATTCCGAATGCAAATGCCACACTTCAAATCAAATCTAGAACTTCATCTACTTTATTGTGAAATGAACTAATGAGGGAATGACACATGTGGTCATGAAATAGCTGAGCATCCAATTGTCCAATTACTTTTGGCCTCTTCACCGGTGGGGACCACATACTATATATATAAAGTGCTTTAATTCCGACACAATTCGCCTGGTTTGGATCTAAATACTTTCAAATTAAAGCTCAAAGTCTGCACTTTGAGCTTACCCTCATAATTAAATTTTAACTAATATGCATGTCTGTGATGGCCTGGGACTTGCTAGAGTTTAGTTCTATTGTCTGTCTTACCTCTCTACCTCACATTCTCCCAATGTCTGGAACTCATCTCAACCTCTTTCCTCCTGTAGCCCCCCATCACGTAGAATAAGTAAGCTGGTCTGAGCCTGAAAGAGCATCAGAGCTCATAATGGAAGTGTCCATTTATTATTAAGAGGCGAGTGGTTTGGAAGGGCACTGGCCTAGCGTGACCGGCCCAACTTTGGTCTACATCTGCCTGCCTCAGTGGGAAAAGTGACTGGCAAGCATACGATTCTGAGGTGAAAAGGGTGTGAATAACATGTGGGAATCAGGAAGCATATTGCCTTACATTTAAGTTTTAAACAGATGAACTGATACAACAGAATCAGGGCTCACCTCTGCTACATTCCATGTACGAATACTGCATGATGGGAAAGTGAGGCTAAGGAAGAAAGGAACTCAGAGGCACAATTTGGGCAATTGAGAAATATATAGAGCAAGGGGTCGGGTTTATTCATTTTGGACACCTGACTTTCTCCTCTCTGGTCTCTCCATGTAAGTGTCATATACATGTATCTTTGTTTCAATGTGAATTGTATGAACGCAGCATCCCTATTCTCTCTCCCCAAGTTGCCTGAGTTCAAGCAGGTTTGGTGTTCCTGTGCAGAAAGCTACGTTTAATTTTTGATTTTGTTTAAGCCAGCTGGAAACAGTATTTTGCAACAGTGAAACCAATGCATGTATAATGGATGGCTCGCCTGGCTAATGCACTGGGACTGTTTGGACCGGCAGCATGAAGTAAGAGAGTGATGCATGTAGGACCCAGTGGACAGAGAGCAGAGAGAGAGAGAGAGAGAGAGAGAGAGAGATGAAGGAGTGAGGGGGGGTTTGCTGGGCGACAGAGAAAGACAAATTGACAGAGAGAGAGACAAAGGTAAATAGGCAGAGAGAGGGAGAGAGGGAGAGAGGGAGAGAGGGAGAGAGAGAGGGAGAGAGAGAAAGAGAGAGAGAGAGAGAGAGAGAGAGAGAGAGAGAGAGAGAGAGAGAGAGAGAGATGGAAGGGTCGGTGAGGGCGTGGGGAATTTGAGGCCAAGGGAAACAAGCGCAGGAAGAGTGAGGGGAAATTGTGGGGGGGTTGAAACTGTAAGAGAGAATGAGAACGAGGAGGGAGCAGGTAGATAGGAGATGGGCCTGGGCAGCTCAGCTGAACACAGATGCAAATAGCATGCTGATAAGGGCCCATAAATCCAGAATGTCTGTCCCGTTCCCTCCACGCCTGACTGTGCCCCAGCCCCACCCTAACAGAAGCACACTCAGGTCAGCAGTCTGTACACACCCCTCCACAACAGCCAGAGCCTCTCATGGGCAAATGAGAGGGCCGTGCTTTAGAAGAGGGGGGACCACCCGAGTAATCTCGCCGCTGTTTCTCAGAGGATAGATGGACTGACTCACACGTTACCAGAGGAAATATATTGAGTGGAATCGTCCTTTTTTTTTTTAATTTGTTCTCCCTTCGTCTTCAGCACCAGGTAAGGAGGGGCCCCAGAAACATCACAGAGAGGAGGAACAGAGGAGGAAGTAAGAGGGAGGGAAAGACGAGTACAGGATCCACTCTGCAGTCCGGCCGTCCTTACAGAGTAGTTCGTTCTAACGACGTAGTTCATTCCGGAGAGAGAAAAAGAGGAACATCATACGCTATTCTGCCAGGTCAGAGAGTGAACAATTAAGCGTGTAGGGCATCAGGGGGCGCCGTCAGAGGGTTGAGAGAGGAACAGAGACTGGGGGCTGGGGGGTGTCTATGAGCCGGCCCGACAGCTGATGAATGGCCGGGCAGGCTGCAAGTGACAATATGCAGACAAGCGAGATCATTTGCAAATGGATGCAGGGAGACAGAGCGAGAGGAGATGGGAGGGGTGGACAGAGAGGGGAGAGCGAAGGAACATCAGGGACAGACGAGGGGGGATGGTGAAGGGGGGGTTAACCCTTTCATCCTCCATCCCTCCTTCCAAGGAGACAAGAGAGAGAGAGAGAGGTGGAGGAGCTGAGCTCCCAACGGCGCGGAAGAGAAGATTCCAAAATTTGCGTTGATGCAGATTGCTTTTCCACTGCGGGCTGCATGTGCGGCTGTTCAACCGGGATGGGATGCGGGGGGTCGAAGAGAGGCGGAAGTCGGGAGCGCATATCATGTTAAGCGCCGTCTTAGCTAGCAACATCCGGTGTCCTCGCTAATTAGTCACTTCCCTCGCCTTAACTTTAATATTCAATATTCAAGAAACTGTCCCACAGATGTGGAGGGACACTAGGACAGTGCTGGTCCTTTCCTGTTGTACTGGCCCCAGGCCCAGAAGAAACCCCTTGTTACTGTAGCTTAGCTTCTCTATTCAGACTATAGTACATGTCAAAAAATATTTCTAGTTCTGTAGCATGTAAAATCAACCTGAAAAACCTGCAGAAAATTATTCATTGTTATATTCTTTCCTCTGAAATGGGGCCATTATATCCACTGTTGGTGGACAATACATTTGTCTGTTCTATTGTAATGCAGTTCCAGCCATGTTGTCTCCATGCTGTGTGAGTGGAAGTGCTGATAGTGACGCAGAATAGCAGGGATGATCAGTATCAAATGAAGGCCATTAGCCTAATAGTGACCGAATAACTAGGAGCCAATATCCAGTCCAATCTGACATTAATCATGCTTTCTCACAACCTCACACTCACTTTCAACATCATATTTAACACCCACCACCAGAAGCACTCTACTACTCAATACGTCACAGTGTGGCAGCGTTGTTGTGTGTATGTACTGTGTTTCTGAAAATAGAGATGTGTGGGAGTGACAGTGTGTCTGTAAAGTAGATTCCAGCACGCCACCACGAAGAGAAGAGTGGACCTTCTGATATCTCTTGAGAGAAATCACTACCTGGGAGAGACAGTGAGAGTTCATTAGCCCAATCTAATGCCAGCTCTACCAGTCCACTGGTGTCTTCATAAAGAGCTATCCTCTCTAGTCTATCGATTTAGATGTCATTCTCTCTTCTAGTATTTCTATTTCTCTGTCCCTCTCACATCTATTATTTCTATTTCTCTGTCTCACAATCGACCTCTTTCTATGTTTCTCTCTCTGTTCCTCTCTGTTGTCACTGTTAAATAAAGTACTGGTTTTCACTCTACTGTGGCCACAGGGCTTCCAGTGTTTGACAGCCTCGCTCCACCTTTTTGCCCCTCTCCCTCACCTTCCCTTTTCACTGCCTGCCTGCCTCCTCCTCCACCCCATCACCTCTTCTTGGGCTGGTCTTAATTGACCCTGTGGTGTAAAATGAGGTGCGTAGGGATGGCTCCGGCGCTCTACTTAAGCGTCTGACATGTAGATCAATCACTGTGTTGATCCTAATACCCTTAACAAGGTGTGTCTGCACTCAAAGGACATCTGTGTCACCCCTTACCAATGCCACTGTCCCTATTACAAACACCTACACACACACACACACACACACACACATACGTAAACACACACACAGTGCCCTTGTTTGCATGTGCCTGCTGTGTGTGGCGTCGTCTCGTGACTGTCTCTTTGATGGATCTGGTGAGCTGGTGTTGTGAAGAAGCTTTCTACCACACACACACAGGGATAGCCATGAGCACCTTGATCTGCGTGATATTGTGCGTGTGTCTGTCTGTCTGTCTGTCTGTCTGTCTGTCTGTCTGTCTGTCTGTCTGTCTGTCTGTCCCGTAAAAATGATTGTCGCAATAGCGTGTGGAGTACAGTTTTTCTTAAGCAAAAATATGATTTTAACTGGATGTATATCTTCCATCTAACATAAGACCTCAGAGTAATATACATGTCTTCGCTCTTGCCCAACTAAAACTAAAACTGCCACCTAAATGAAACAAACCCACCATGAAAACCCAAATCTAATTAGAACGAGACAAACTAATATGACATTTCATTTTTATAAATAATTCCAGCTCCTGAAGTCCCTGGCGGCTTCGCCCAAAGCAGATCAAACTTCTAATGCTCTTAAACACTCCTCCATCTTTTATTGATGGCATTTTATAGTTTATAGACTTTGATACTTCGTAATCCCCTAGAAATACTTCATTGTATCTGATGCCGGCACGCTGTAATATAATTACTGTGTGTGTGATGTTTTTGTTCTACTGTGTTCCTGTAATATCCAACGGGTAATAGTCTTGTAAATAAAACTTAATTTGGTATCCGCCTGAGCGATGTTTGGACCAAGCAAGGCCCCGTATCTAAACGTAGACACGATGTTTACTTCCTCCTCTCTCCTGGGCGTCTTGTGTTCCTTCATCTCACTCCTTCACTTTCTTTTCCTGGCACTGTCTTTCTCTCTGCACCCCCGCTCAGGGAGTGTGTCAAATGGGTAGCCTCGAATCAGCTGGAGGTTAGAGGGTCTCAGTGTCCACTCCAAAGTGGTCACGTCTTCAGAGGCCTGGCAAAGCAAAGCGAGAGTGGCTAGAGACCAGAAAGAAGGGGCAGATGAGTGATCAGTCAAGTGGTCTGAATTTGCTCATCCCACCCTCCACTGGTTCAGACCATCCGCTACCATCGCGTCTCTGACCTCCACCCCTCCACCTATATTCTCCGCAGCTTCTTCCACTTCTCCTTCCATCTCTCCGTCCTCCATCTCACTGGGTGCAGACATTGGGCCCGACAGTCAGGCCGTTGGGCAGGCAGGAGAGCCACAAGCCATCTCGTCACCTTCTCGGCCCCTTACACACACACACCTACACACACACAGTGCAGAGCTGCATGTTGGGAGCAGCCAGGTCTGTGGTTTCTAGGTCAGGGACCAGTGTGGGGACTGATTGAGATGTGGAGGGACAGCAGGACTGCACTGGCCCTTTACCGTAGGCCTGGCACCGGAACATTACAGCACACCGCCCTGGCCCAGGTCTGTGTGTGTGTGTGTGTGTGTGTGTGAGCACAGCATGGACTGAGGACTGGAGATGTGAGGGGATCAGATCTGATATAAGCTGATTCTGTCGTCTCTAAGAGTGACAGGCAGGAATAGGGGAGAACGGTCGGCTGGACCGATGGACACACTCCCACACGCTCAAATACACACATGCATGCTCAGGTGATTGAGTTATGATAATGGAATCCAAACCCCTCTCGCTACAGTGTCTTCAATGAATATTTGATTTGTTCTTATTGAAGTGTAATAACATTGAGAGTGGATCTCAGTCATTCACCCTGCTCATAGACAGCTGTTTGGTTAATTCTGTCCCAATATATGCTTGCTGAAATGGCAGCAAACTGAGGTCCTGTTGACATATAGGATTACTTTTCCAGGTAGGCTGCTGAACTGTGGACACACACACACACACACACACACACACACACACACACACACACACACACACACACACACACACACACACACACACACACACACACACACACACACACAGTATATTCTACTATTCATTATGTAATTAATATTTAGCAGTGGGAAAACTTTTTCTGGAAATGACCAGCACAGTGTGACTGTGTGGTGGCTCCTGTTCTATTCTCTGATCACCAGTTTATTTGGCCAGGAGAGGGCAGTGGTGTTACCAATTCAGAGCTTTAATTATTAGCTTAGATTATAGTAGACTGAGGTGTTAACATATGTGTTTAGTGTCACATTATCTAGCCTTTAAACTCTGACTGGTGCAGCACTTTCATTGGAGGGGCCAATACGAGTGTTTATCCCTACTTTATCTCGTTCTGGCAGTCTCAATACCTGTCTGTGTGCCTGTCTGTATACCTGTCTGTTTGCCTGTACTGTATATCTGCCACTCTGGACATGAAGCTCTCAGTTGGAAGGAGCAAGACCTGCCATATGTTAGAGGATGCTCCTAGATATCTTACACACACAAATATTTGATTTTCTATTCTTGTGGGAACAGAAACAACAGCTTGTCTATCCTCTAACCTTAACCTACGGTAATACTATTTTGCATAGTGTGTGAACTGCACATATCCTTGTTGTCTTTTTGTGGCCAGGTTGCCGTTGCAAATGAGTACCAGTTATCAATCAGCTTATCTGGTGAAATAAAAAACTAGTCTGGTGAAATAAAATAACTAGTCCTGACCATAACTTTCATGACCATAACACTCTCATCACCAAGTCTGGTCCTCAAAGTTTCAGCTCTAATTTTCATTGCATTCTTTCTATCATCAAACAACAATCTGAAGGGTCTGCAGTTTGCCAAATGTCACTGTGTTTAGAACCAGGCTCCAGAACTTGTAGGGTGAGTTGAATACCCCGGGCCTAACGTATCACTAAACCTTACCTAGCCTTAATGCCTAACCCTAACCTGTGATATCAGAACCTGATAGTACCCCTAATTGTAACACCCAAATTGTAGGTTTTACCCTAAAACCTAACACTTCAGCCGGGAAGGCGGGGAGGAAAGAGGAAATTAGGAGATCAAGATCTTAGTACCTGGGTTCAGCAGATGAAGTGAGATGTAGTAGAGAACAAACTATCTGTTTTATCATTTTAATAAGTTTCATCATCTCCAACATTTATACAGTCATTCATTTTGTTCCTACCAATTCCATCTCTTTTCTGGCCATCACTATTTATTTCCTCTAATTACTGTATTATTCTATTTATTCTCTATTTATTTTGTCTATTCTATCATCTCTCCTTCAATCCAAAACATTTAACCCAAAATTTACAAAAATACAATCCAAAAGCATAAAGTGGAAGAAAGGACACAGTGCAGGTGTCCAAATGTCTCCTTGTATACTCAGCCATGTTCTATAACCTCCATATTTCTGATCCACCATGCCTCCAGGCACTCGTGCACCCTCACCATGCACACACTCCAACACACACTCTTCATGTTTACAACTCACACATCTTTACTTGGGCATGAATAAAAAATACAAATACTTAAGGTACATTCTGTCCACATTACTGAACAGGGATCATTTTGAACCTTATTACCTTCTATTCCATAATATACTCTTAGTAACATTTTTGCATTGTGTTCTTACCTGTGACAACATACAACTGTGTACAGTATGTGACCAGAACAACTTTGAAATACTTTTCAACTTTCTGTGCATATTTGTGTGTATGCGTATCTCTTCCAGACTAAGGGCTGTTGCCGTGGGCTGTGGGTTCTAGCGCCGTCGGATTGACATTGAGATGCTAGATAAAGATCAATGACAGGAGGCCGTTTGCTGTTGGCTTCTCCTCTGCAGCGGCGCTGCTGTTCCTGCCGCCTGGCGACGGGCTGGTGATGAATCGTGAGGTCGGCTGGAGACGGGGTAACGAGTAGAGCAGGGGAAATGTGAAACAAGCAGATAGGGGCTGAAGGGGGCACAAAGTGGGCTATGGAGGGAGAGGTGAAACAGAATGGAGGGGGTAGTGAGATAAGGAAAGGTAGGAAGACTTAATCTTACAAACTGCTGATGGTGCTGGATGAGGTTCGAGGAGCGTTGGAACTGCTCGTCTCTTATGGCAACGCCATTATTCAACATCAGATTGGTTTGTGTGTGTGATTTAATATTGTTTATTTGTGTGTGTGTGTGTGTGTCTGTGTGTAGTGTCCTTCAGGACCCCCGGATAGTAATGCTACTGTCCAAATAGAGGCAGCAGGGAAGCCTGGTCCAGTTAGATGACACTTTGAACTGATCACATATCCTTCAGCTCCTACATTCTGCTTGTATGCATCACTGTACAAAATGAAAGTAGAAATCTATTTAAAGCTAGTGCAGAAAAATGTCCAGTTAAGACACAAGCTACAGGGGGGCAAATGCTGTGTGTTGGAGCGCTATCAAACCAGATACTGGTACACAGACAATATACCTGCTAGAGCAGGGAGTTTTGGACATTTGACAATATTTGGATATCACCATGTAAGAATATATTGAATGGAATGTGTGCAACGCACGAAACCCAGTGTTTTTTCGTTTTGCACACTGGGTTTTGTGCGTTGTGCACCATTCCATTCACTCCGGTCCCGAGCGTAACACGAGCCCGTTCTCCCCAATTAAGATCCACCGACCGCGGCTGATATATATATATATATATATATATATGAATGTGTCAACATTTATTTTAACTTGATTTGTAATAATATTTCTGTAGTAAAATGTATTGTTCTATAATAACATTATACTATAAAAGATAGAACCCAGCTATTTGGTATGCTTACAAATATAACAAAAAAAAATTCAAAATGGTTGTCTCCCTAAAGATTGTCAAATTAGTTCAAATTAAACTACATTACAATTGGTCATCTATCACCATGAGGACAGGCAAAACAACAAATAAAAACAAACAAATCGTTGTTCATCTTCATAAATCATACAGTGGCAAGGTAAAATATTTACCCCTATGTAAACCCCTTTTTCCATTACCCCTATGGAATTACCTTGATTTGCTCATAACATTTGATCTGATCTTCAACTAAGTCACAACAATAGGCAAACACAGTCTTCTTACACAATAAGACAAAAATCATTGTATTCATTTGTGTCTTAATTGTCTGGTGTTAATCAGTCTATGGTGAGAGAAATTATCAATTAATAGAGAAAGCCACTGATGCCACTCACCCATGGAGTGGCCGTCCATGGTATGGTCCAAAATTCCTCCTGACCGTTGTGTAGGTCTGATCTGCAACTAAAGGAAACATTTGGTCGAGGAGGGTTATTGCTGCCAAAGGAGACCTGTTATTAAATTCAAGGGTCCACATAGTTTTTTCTACCTGTGTTCAATAAGACATGAAAAAGTATAATTGTTTGTGTGTTTTTAATTTAAGCTGATTTCTATGTGTGATATAGATAACATTTTATGATTAATTCATGCAGAAATCCAGATCATTCAAAAGGGTTCACATGCTACTAAACAATAATAGGGTGATCATTTAAAAGTTCAACAGCAGTGGAACGCTATTAAACCTGCCTGGTAGTGGACACAAGTGCATATTGTCCCCAAGCACCATGAAGATGAGGCACAGAAGAATCTAAAGGCCACAGTAGTTATGGAACTTGATTGCATCTTGGAGCAGCTAAGTCTATTAAAGCGATAATTAGATGCCACCTCAATGCCAATAGGCTATTAGCAAGGGTTGCCAGAAAAGCCTTTATTGAGAACAACCAACAAATGTAAGTGCCGGGAGCTTACTAAATGGCACTGCCACTTGATTTGGAATTGGGAGGATTTCACGAATTAAAATCCATCAAAACTGGTTAACTGAACCGAGGGCCAGTGTTGGGTAAAGTAGCTTGTACAGCTACATTCCACTTACTTGTTGAGTTCACAAGTTTTGGGAAGTCCCTAATTAAGACAGAACTATCAGGTAAATTGAGTTCATATCTTACTGGTGACCATGATTGATATTTTCTTTACTCTTTCTATTTATTTTATAGGTTACTTTTAAGATACGAACTCCATTTACCTGATCATTTTTTCTTAATTAGGGACTTCCCAAAACATGTGAACTCAACATGTAACTGGAATGTAACTGGAATTTAACTAAAAAGTAGCTTTACCCAACACTGCCGAGGGCATTTCTCCTGCAACCCCATTTACAAGTCAGACCCCTAGTTTGGGAAACACCATAAGTGGACTCATCATTTCAACAACATAGTTAGGTTCAGGGGTGAAATCAAATAATTTTGTGTCACTACAAAGCAGTGGAGGCCAGTAAAGCTTGATTGAGGAAGATAGGCTCATTAATGTCTGGACTGAAGTACATGTAATGGAGTTCAAGACATTTAACCCAGTGTGATATACCCTTCCATTACCTCCATTGAAACCCTAAATATCAACCCAATCCCTACAATTAAGTTTCACCGGTTTCAACTACTACAAAGCCCTCTTGACAGACTGTATGTGTGTGAGGGTGGGTAGGGGGTTGAATGGGAAAAAGATTAAAATGGAAGTGGGACACTTACTTGTCATTGCGTCATGGTGCCTCTCTTCAATAGCAATCACATTTAGATCACACACAGCTCTGCATCAAGTAAATACAATTCATGTGTAGACCTGGGGTGAATGTTATCTGTTCTTAGGGTGAATATGTGCATCCCTTGTGTTAGGCTTGCCAGAGTTGCAGACACCCCTTCTGTATACAACACTGTTTATACATATGATGTATCAATCTGTCTTTCTAAACACTTAATTAGGTACACCTGTTCAATTGCTCGTTAACACAAATATCTAATCAGTTAATCATGTGGCTTCAAGTTAATGCATTTAGGCATGTATACACGGTCAAGACGATGAAGTTCAAACCAAGCATTTGAATGGGATAGAAAGGTGATTTGAATTACTTTAAATATGTCATGGTTGTTGGTGCCACACGGGCTGGATTGAGTCTTTCAGAAAGTGCTGATCTACTGGCATTTTCCCACTCAACCAGTTTAAAGGGAATGGTCAGAAAAAGAGGAAATAATTTATTAATTTGTTTAGCTTATATAGCGCTTTTCACGAACCCAAAGCGCTTTACACAGTGAGGGGGAAAGCCCACCTCATCCACCACCAATGTGTAGCACCCACCTAGGTGATGCACGGCAGCCATTTTGCGCCAGAACGCTCACCACACATCAGCTATCAGGTGGAGAGGTGAGTAGTTATATATGCCAATTTAGAAGGAGAGGGATTATTAGGTGGCCGTGATTGAGGTGAGGCCTGGTTGGGACTTTGGCCATGACACCGGGGTTAATACCCCTACTCTTACGATAAGTGCCATGGAATTTTTAATGACCACAGAGAGTCAGGGCACCCATTTAATGTCCCATGCGAAAGACGGCACCCTAAGCAGGGCAGATGTCCCCATCAATGCCCTGGGTCATTGGGATTGATCTTTAGACCAGAGGGAAGAGTGCCCCCTATTGGCCGTCCAACACCACTTCCAGCAGCACTGGTCTCCCATCCAGGGACTAACCAGGCCCAACCCTGCTTAGCTTTAGAAGCAAACCAGAATGGCAATACCTGGCTCTATGCTGCTGGCAAATATCCAGTGAGCGGCTGTTCTCTGGGCGAAAATGCCTTGTTGATGGCAGAGGTCAGAGGGGATTAGCCAGACTGGTTTGAGCTGATAGAAAGGGAGCCATAACTCAAATAACCATTAGTTACATCCATGGTATGCAGAAGATCAAATTTGTACAACATGTAAAACATGTAAAACCTTGAAGCAGACAGGAAGACCTTACAGCAGCAGAAGACCACACCGGGTGCCAATCCTGTCAGCTAAGAACAGGAAACTGAGGCTAGAATTTGCACCACAATTGGACAATAGAAGGAAAAGTTGAAAAAATGTTGCCTGGTCTTATTAGTCTCAATTGCAACATTCAGATGGTAGGGTCAGAATTTGACATAAACGACATGAAAACATGGATCCGTTCTGCCTTGTATCAACAGTTCAGTCTGTGTATGCCACAGCCTACCTGAGTATTGTCGCTGACCATGTCCTTTCCTTTATGACCACAGTGTACCCATATTCTTATGACTACTTCCAGCAGGATAACAAACTATGTCACAAACCTCACAGCTTCTCGAACTTGATCCTCGTACATGACAATGAGTTCACTCTACTGAAATGGCCTCCACAGTCACCAGATCTCAATCTAATCGCGCACCTTTGGGATGTGGTGGAACGGGAGATTTGCATCATGGATGTGCAGCCTACAGATCTGCAGCAACTGCGTCACGCAATAATGCCAATATGAACTGAAATCTCTGAGGAATGTTTCCAGCACCTTGTTGAATCTAAACCATGAAGAATTAAGGCAGTTCAAGGGGCAAACGGGTGTCCAACAGGGTACTAGTAAGTTGTACCCAATGAAGTGGCCAGTGAATGTACGTAGACATTAAAAGTAAACATGCGTGTGTATACAATGATAATGATGATCTAATATTCTTGATAACTAGCAAAACAAGACCGGCATGTGGGTTGGTTCACCAAAGTTCACCTATGGCAACATTGACAAAATGCTCTAGTGTACAGTATATTTAAATGTGAAAAGTTGCTTCTGAAAATGCGAGATATGTTGATTTTTTCTTTTCCTGTCAAAGCTTTTATTGCCAAAGTTTTCTCAAATGGGAATGACAATAGGGCTTGTGGGCACATTTTGTCATTCCACAACCAGAGCCTATTTTTCAGGTATTACTGAACTGAGAGCACCTGTAAAGCAAAAGCTTGGGGACACAAATGTGTGGCCTTAGAAATCCTGACCCTCAGCCCTGTTCTTGTATTTGGGTGTTTTTGTTGTTTTCTTCCACACATTTTCTCTTCTGTCTTTCCTTCTCCAAGTTCTTGACAAGCTCTGTTCCTCTTCTCATTCTCATGGGAGCAGTGGAAGTAAGCCAGCCGTTCCAACCATCCAACAGACACACTAATTGATTTAGTCACACTCGTTGCCATTTTTCTCTTTCAACAATCACATTTAGTCTGGCTCTATCTGCCGGCCATGTCTCTCAGCACGGGGCTGACTACGTCCCTTTGGGGTTCCCCTGAAGGAGAGTTGGGCTTCCTAAAGAGATCTAGGGGCCCGTCGTCATCCCCAACCCACTTTATTTTTCATTTAGCAGGGTTGGAGAGAGCGCCTTGCCCTGGCCTCTCGGCCTTCTGGTCTGAGTGTGGATAATCAACTGACACTAAGTTGGAAGCCTGGAGCATCCTGGAGCCTCCAGACACATCCGTACAGCTTTATAACCACAGCATGGTCAATGTCTTAATGTCTTACATGACCATGCTCACAAATAGCGTGCCAAGTAGGGTATAATTTGGATCCAGTACCTTTTCTTTCAAAAACTGTTGCATATGGGTTGTTAATTGACCTGTCACATATACTCACTTGTTCCCCGAAGGATGGCTGGGAAACATTTACTGTGTATACAGAATGTACGGAATACAGCATGAGGGGGTGTGGTATTTGGCCAATACACATTATACGGACTGCTTGGACTCAGCGCCTGAACCAGCTGTAGTATTTTGGCAATTTATCACAACCCCCCCTGAGATTCCTTATAGATTTTATGAACCGGTTACCAACACAATTAGGGCAATAAAAAGTGATTGTGTCATACACATGGAACATGGCCTGATATAAAACAGCTATCAGCCAATCAGCATTCAGGATTCAAACCACACTGTTTATAAACTTTTCAAAGCACCCTGATAACAGTGGCATATGATACCTTTTTTTTTAAGTAGAGAGTGGGTTAAAAAAGTAAATATTTGCACAGGAGGCTCACTACAGACATATTTGAAGATTCGCTGTAGAGCGACGTGGTAGGATCGATAATCTGACTTATCTAACCCAAATCCCGGGCAGCGCTATGCCAATTTTGCAATGCCTTGTGCCGGAGGCCCGGGGAAGGTCAGAGAACCCATGGTCAACCTCGAACCCATGACCATTGTGACATAGACTTTTCTGCAAAACAGCGACTTAACCCACTACGACATGCAATACTCCCTGGTCAATGACATTGTGTGCACAACACGCAATCAAGGGAGGAATATCTTCCCCACAGTTATAGCTCTGACAAAAAACAAGATATTTTTCACTGATATTTGTATGCTGCTGACACCAAACTATTAGCATAATGGAACATGATTGTAATCTTGGAAGTATTGCTGAATGGAAGTCCACTTACGCCACAAAAATGTGGTCCAAATGGATCTGAAATTGTTAGTTCCCGAAATCTCTCACAGTATATCTGTAATATTTTAGAAATACATATAAAAACAAACTTCCTTATTCTGATAGTTTTTTGCTAAGCTGTTTAGTCATGCTGTATTTGTGTTTTACAATGTGTTTTCATTCACCATAATTGTAAAGGCCACTGTCACAGTAATATAATATATAGTATACTGTATACCGTTACATCAGAATCAGAAAGAGATTTATTGCCAAGTAAGTAATATAATTATAATTATATATAATATAATGTATGCATTATACTGTAATGTAACAGTATATAAGGCTATACAGTAATTGTTCATTTGTATTTTTAAAAAGCTTCTATTTTGAGTTTTGATGGGCTACAATAGTTCAACTAAGCTTATGACATTTATACGTTTTATTCAATATTAAATAGGTTTATATAATTCATTAATGCGTCTAAGGAATTATTTAGAAATGAAAGATCCTTGCTTTAATTACAAAAAGCATATTTATTCTGATAATAAATGTACCTTTAAAAAACTAAAAACACCCTTACCCTTATTGACTAGCAGTATGGTTTAGAAGCTGTGTATGCTCGTAATTAATGCTTGGGCTTCAGCCGAGCCAAACGGAGCTAGGGAATGGGTTAACTTGTTCTAAATAAACCTATCATTAGCATTTTCCCTTTAAAAGGAATAATTTCAACTTTGATATTCTTAATTGTGCTTAAGGGCTTGTTCGCTGTTAGCTCACTCCCCCTCAAACACTTGAGACTCTTTTACAACCATGTGGAGAACGTCTTGGGAGAACTCTTCAGCACTTTAAATGTTGCCTTTTACTTGCAGCAGTTTCTATTATAAGAAGCTTGGTGTGAAGAACACCAAGACCACTTTAATTAAGCATTATCATATGCACAGTACGGAAGCCACACAAAGTGAATATTATTCCAGACCAGGTAATATTTAAAATCAACCTTACTATGTTCATTTGGCTACAGTGTAGAGATGGGCTGTGAGCCTTTGCAATGTAGCTGCAAGAGAGACCAGACATGCCAACACAGAGAAATGAAAGTGATCAATCACAATTAACGTTGACTTTCAAACGGACTGAGACAGTCACACAGCTGTAGAACAAGAGAAACGGTAGCACTGTACTGAAGATGAGACAAAAAACTCTTCTCTGATTTTCCCTTGTATACAGAGGGGGGTGGGATTGGGTACCAGAGAAGGTAGTGTGGGGGTAAAGAGGAGGGGCCCAAACTGTGGTGAACAAGCGAAGCCTGCTCTATGCAGTGAGTGCATAGATAGAGCCTGGCATTTGCATGTGGCAGCTATTAGCCAACAGAGGGTACTGTTGCATTACAAGTCTGCCTTGGAGACGTCTATAGAGGAATTAGCACTATCACATTCATATCTCCCAGCACTGGTACCATTTCAATTAAAAATCAAATAGGGGTTAATATTTAAGTAGTTCCTCAAGCTATAGCTATAGAACTATGGCTTCTGATGTATCACGCCCCCCCAACTCTCTCTGTCTGCAAGGATGAAACTGTTTTATATGATCTTCAGGAAGCGCCTAGTTCTCTGAGTTAAAATATACTGAAAGTTGAATAGTACAATGTAATTACATTGACAACAGAGAGTGAAAACAAGTGGTTATAATAACATATGATTAATGCTTGTTCAATCTATCATCACATTTTTTCAACTCTTACCTGAACCTACATCTGGACATATACAAACCTAAATATTCAAAGCCTGTTACTACACACTAGCTATTTAGAAACCAAGTGATCTAAAGAATCCTAAGGACATATTAATTATCCTATAATCACCAGCTAGAATCATTAGCCCATAGAAATGGCTTATTTAGCATTAGCATAAAACCCAAACACTGCATATACTATATATGCAAATGAAATGCGGGGGCAAAAACAGGACATTTACATCCAGGAAGTGTCGTTGTGGTGATGAAGTCCCTATAACTTATTACAGCGACGGTCCTCAGCTCAAAAAGGAAATGATGCAATACAGAGGTGACTGAACCTGCCCAGGGTACGTCTGAGTAATGAGCCAATCAGAGAGCCGAAGGACGAGAAGCACATTCGGTCTCGCTAAGCCATGCATGCTAACAAACTTACAAATGGACAGTTGACTTCTTCTACTTAAACTGTTTGATGATGATGACAAGTGTCTGATGATCAGAACATTTCACCCTGACAGTTGGTGACCTTTCAACTTTTAATTAGACAGCCGGAGTGTTTCCATCCATCCATTACTTTAAGTCCTATAACTACTATCTCCTCTACAGGGCTGCACCAACAAATCAACCTTAGTCTTAATCTCCTGTGTTACTTTCAATAACACCTAAAACCGTTGGCATATACTTAAAGTCTTAAACATGACAATGATTTACATTTCAACTAAATGCCTACAGCTAAGTCATGCCAGGACAAAGAAAGTGGGTGTTCTGTTATATGTACAACAAAAACATAATTTGGAAGAACCTGCAATCCTCCTTTTTATTGTAAATGAGCATGACAATGTCTATTTATATCCTCCCACTGGTGCTGGTAGAGAAGGGAAGGAGGGAAGTGCTTGGCTTGGAGTCTGTCAAGCTGCTACTGAAGACAGCTGAAACTCCGGGCCCCAGCCAAGCTGAGTCGCGAAGAAAGAAGAGGGACCGGGAAGGGACGGGTACCGACAAAAAGAGACCTAGAGAGAGAGGGAGAGAATGAGCGCTAGAAAATGAGAGAGGAGAAAAGGGAGGGCAGTCAAAGCGATATGGAGGACTAAACAAAGTAACAAAAGTTCATTGAACACGGTGCGGTGGCGGCGGTGATGTTACACGCTTTAGGGATAGCGGCAGTCGCGACGTCAGCCAGCAGTGAGCAGTACGTGGGCCGCGAAGGCTTAACGAGGTGTATTTCATGGTTCCTAACCGCGAAGATCTGTGGGGCAGTCACCACCTGGCAAGGGAACAAATCCCCCTCTCTTCCCCTAATCTAGTTGTGAGATGGAGGCTAAGCCCGTGGGGATGAAACCCTGGAATAGCAGGCCTTTGGATTCCCCCGTGATCAACAGAGAGATGGAGAGGAGCTTGATGGATGCAGGGGGATGCATACCTGACCTGGCAACACTTGGAGATAAATATGCATAAACATCTTGCGACGGAACAGTGTGATGCACCAATTCAAAACCCAGGCAAAGAGGAGGAAAGTGAGGTGATGGAGAAGGTTTACAGAGATGGCACCAGTCTAGCTAGTGACATGTGAAGATGGCTATTATGTAGCTATTGAAGTTGGCGTCATCAAAGCCAATTGTTGGGATAGAAATGTGGAGAGAAATGGATGGGCAGCAGGTTTGCTTTTGACCTTTTGACCTTTTGTGTCTAGCGGAAAAAAGTCCTTGCTTATCATTGATTTCACTAGGAACAATTCTGTGAAAAGAGAATCAATTTCACTTGTATAAATAATGTCTCAAGATAAGTTGCATTTTGGGCTGATACTTGAGAGAGTTTTGGTTAGAATTCAGCTCAGCATCAATAGATGAATACAGGTGTATATGATGCAGCAGTAAGCACACTGTAATAGTGGATCTACTTGCCAACTGCCCTGGGAAGCCATTGCTCTATATTGTAGAACATATTCTATGCATATTTTCAATATCCTACAAAAATTACAAATATTTATTCTCATCTTTAAGTTCAATTAATTTGCAAAAAAATTATGTCCCAAAAATCTTGATCAGAGCTACAAAATTATATAAATGTCTGCCTGTGTGCTTTGTTTGCCCTCATCACTGTCGGTCTTCCTCTCTCCGTCTGTCCCCCTCCCTCCCTGTCTGCTTGCCTCTCCACCTAACCTGCCTGCCTGCATCTCCCTGTCTTGTCACCCAGCTCCCACTAAGACATGCAAGAGATTAGTGCGGCAGCCCTGTGTAAGGAGAAGGGAGAAGCTCTGCTAAAACCCGCGACTTCACTCGGTCTCCAAAGTGTCACATGCTGCGGAACAGTCACACGGGCAGGCAATAGTGGTGTTTGACTGGATCAGTGTATGACGCTGGAGATACCGTGGTCAGGATCTGTTTCTCATTCTGGGCCCCTGTTATTGTTTCTCATTTACAGTTTACCATTAATTTAACTTGGGAGTGTTTTTCTGCATGTGATGGACGTATAGAGGTTAATAAGGCCTGTGTGATGGAATTTTATGGTGCGAAATTAGAGGGAAAGGTGCTTGTTGGATATGAAATGCGTGGTCAATATAAAACTAATAATAAATCTGAATAATATATGGATATAGGATTTATACGTGGTCGCTGAGGAATCATGAACGGTCACATTCTTATCAATATAGGAGTCCACATTCCGGATTAGTAAAACGTGTAGGCTATGTTTATTTAAATTCCATTAATTGGATTACATTAAACTTCACGTGTCAGAACGAATCATGTTTAGGCTGAAACATGTAAATAACGAAAACGACATTGATGATAAACTTGTGTTTAGCCAGGTGGTTTGTAGGGGTGCAAGAAAGTGCACAGACAAAATATATTAGAAAGTCCTCTGATTGGTGAATGACAGCAAGAATTAACTTTCCGTCTTCTATTACGTCCTGATACATTTATTTACTGGATATACTAAAACACAAAAACTCTAAATCCATCGAAATGTAGACACTATATATATATATATAGTGTCTACATTTCGATGGATTTAGAGTTGGATTTAGAGTTTTTGTATATATATATAGCCTATATCAATTAATATCTGCGAGGTAAAAACGTTCCAAGACAAATAAGATCAATCAGGCTACGCTTTTTGTTAAACGTTAAATACATATGGCAGTCAGTTATGACTAATCAACTTTAATGTTATATGCAATATTTGTATTGATAATTTCTAGGTTGTAAAGATGTTCTGGTATTTCATGATAAAATCTTTTAACAAAGGGCTATTAAATCTCTCATTCTACCGACAAATGACCACGCCGAGGAATGGATTCCAGAAAATAAGTCAAATGTATATCTACATATACGGAAGCTATATAACAAATAGTTTTTAAACACTTTATAAACGTATCCGTTAGTTTGACAACCGCCTTATTAGCTCATCGGACTTGAAAAGCTCAGACAGATAAAAACGCATAATATATGTTGACGACATCCTAACAAGGCCATCAACTTATAAAATAATTGACCGGATATGTTAACAAAACACCATTTGAATTATATGCAATACATTATATATATATATATTTAAATTACGGGTAAAAATGAACGCATTTAAATTGTCTTATAACCTGTCAAGCAGGTCTAAGGGAAAAAACGATCTAATTGTGTTAGGCTATAGGTCAGGACTCATATGGTCAGTGGAAAAATATAATTGGAATACATTCTGGATAAAATAAATTAAACGTGACTTTTTCTAAACAGTGCGACTCTCCCTTGCGCGTGTCTGTCTGTGTGAAGGCAGTGAGAGCGAGCCGCACCGTCCACTGCTGCTCTACGATGGCGGCGCGCTGTCCATTGCATGCTGTTGGTGATCCGATAGTTGTGAAAAGCCACCACTAGTCGCCCCCAGTGCTCTTGCAGTCTCCAATTTTTCTTTCTCACTGTAGACTTAACGTCACGTCCGCACTTGAACTTGAATTTTATCCCATTGTACGGAGGCAGCGCTAGCCACAGAGACACAGAGAGCTCGGGGGAAGCAGGACTCACTCCGCCATCTTCACACTTACACAGAGAAAGGGGAGAAAAAAACGTGCAGGTCTTGATTTATTGAGAAAGGAGGTGGCAGTCTGTATACCCGGTCTCCACAGAGCCATACAAAGGGACAGAACACTTGGAGTTGAGGACACTGAAAAGTACCTGCCTGGCATTGCATGCTCAGGGCTGCACCAACAGAAGTGCCCATCACTTTGCGGTACCCAAGTTCCAGAGAAGAAAAATTGGATTCATAATTTTGTAACATTTTATCATCAATTACTGCAATTGTATGTGTTAGCAACTCATATTTTATTTTTTTTCTAAGAAGAAACGAAATAAATCGCAGTTCAGAGGCTGAGCCATTGACTGGACACACATTGATACCCAACGTACCCGAGCTGTCAGCGCGCGCACTGACCATCGCACTCTGATTCTTAATCTCTCGCAAGGTGGAAGGACAGTCGCTAGGGTTTGATCCCAACTGTCACTCACAACAACCGTCAAACATCCAAGGATATTTCCCCCACTGCATATCTTTTTCTTTTTTATACTCGGACAGATCTCACATCTCTCACTCCTTGCCAAATGGTTTCAGTAACCTACAGAAGGTGAAAGAGAATTAAAGGAAGGCTATAGCCCAGGCTATCCACGCAAACAGAAGTGCAGAGGTGACCGAGTAGGCGAAACGCAAAAGACCTTTTCGCATCTCCAAACGAGGGGAACACTAGCCTACAGCACGACGCCCGATCAACAACCAATACCGGCCGGCGGTCCGAGCGCAGGAGCCTCGGTTTCGTGGAGATCTCCGGAAAAGTTGAGTCCCGAGCAGGAGGCAATAGGAGGGAAGCGAGCCCATCCTTCACTGTGCTGGTCTCCGGGCAATGCCAGTGTAAATGCCAGGGCAATGTCCCGTCGCAAGCAGGGGAACCCACAGCACGTGTCACAGAGAGAATTAATAGCACGTAAGTAGCATATCTGCTTTTCAATATGACTCAGAATTACACATCATTTATGACTGTATTTATTTATTTTCGTTCTTACACTCAATGCAAGTTTATGTGTAATTTTGTTGGCTAGTTTGACAAACTAATGTGAAAGTAATCAACTTTTAAAGTACGTAACTTTTAAAGTGTGTTTTCGAAACTATAGCCTACCGAATTTGACACGTTTTCACTAGTTAATAAACAATGACATTTTAAGATATTATAACTCGAATAAACTACATAAAATGTCATTAAAATATAAATATACTTAAAGGTAGGATGTTATAGCCTATTGCTAACAGTTTTCTTTTAATGAATCAAATTTAAATTAAATAACCTTAAATGCATACATGGACTAATAGTTTGGATATACTACTTTTGTTAAAGCAGCTTGAATTTAGAAAACTTTCCCTTTGTTTACAACTTTCCATTATGCTTATATAAATACGTTTTTTACTGACATACCACAATTGAAAGTCTTCTCTTCTAAACTGATAATTGAACTATACATGAAGTGTATATGCTATGGTGCATGTTTGGCCGTCAGGAATCTGGCTGCACAAAGTCGTTCAGTGCCAAGTCGAAAGCCAAGTTCAAACTTGCGTCAAGGAATGGACCTCTGACATCTTGTGGACAATTGTTATCTTAACGTTTTAGATATAAATATGATGAATATCGATGAGAACATAAACAGTTAACTAAATATCTTGTTATAGGCTACATCATTTTGTTAAAGACTCGCTTTCACGTTCCAGCAGTCCAGCCTTATTAACATGTGTGCTCATATAAGAAGTCCATTTCTAAAAATTGAGAAATAATATCAAAATTCACAAATGAATACTGATGCAATAACACATAATTTTAAGATAAATTACACCTTTAGGAATTAAAAGTTGATAAAACACGTGTCCTCACAAATCAGAGAGAAATAAAACGTTTAATTTTGTTTAATGATATATTCAACACATTTATTTAAAACACCAAACTTTGCTAATAATCCATTGTGACGTTTGTTTTGTACATTGAAGAGAATTGGCCAATATCATTAATTCCATGATATAATTTAAATATATAGCTTTGTCTATATTGTATAGATCTTTTCTCCGGCTACTCGAGCACATTTCAGATATCCTCGTGCCCTCTACGTAAGCCAACGTGCCATCGACTTCATTGTCTCTGCTTTGACGCCTTTTAATACGAATTGCATTATTACAAGTTTATGTTAACAGATAAATCAATTTTATATTATATTGACATTATGTATATTGCCAACATTAGTATTTTATTTATACACATTTCTCACGACATGATGAGATAATTGAAAGTGAGTAGTGTAGCCTACTTTCTGTCTTGGCAAGCTTGGGATTTTCATCATAAGGTTTCGTTTTGTAGTCTACTTTTCATGATACTTTTTCTCTCGTTTGATTTGTGGACATCCCTTTTGCTTACTGTCCTAGCCTACACTAAATTAGACTTATTCAATATTAATTCACCAGGAGTATCTAACATCTCTATTGCAAATAGTGTGTGTTTCCACACGTATTTGTAGGCTATTATCAAAGATAACGAATACCGATGTATTGCAAATATTGTTTTTTGTACTTTTATTTGTAGAGCTGTAGATATTCATAGCCTCCTTTGCTACTATATGCGACCTGTAGGTTAGTACAGTACAAGTGTATTGGCAGGCAGAAATATAGCAGTTGAGCAGGGGCACCGGTGTATCAAACGCTGCATGCTCTGAGCCACGGCGGAGTCGGGGCAAGGTATGGGGAGCGGAGAGAGATTTAGCAGGAAACGCGGACATTTTATGAGAAAATAATTACCTTACTGTATTTCTGTATTAGCGTATATGGAACGATATTATTGATCGTGCATTACGTTGTGACTACGACAGGCAAGTAACATAGGGTTAGAAGCATTCATAAACGTTTACTTTGCCATCCGGAAAACGCCTAACTAGACATTTGAATAATTGTGACACAAAGATGCAATTACCACATTTTAAATAGCACTTTAAAGGCATAGAATAGTTCAAAACAACTAAATCATCCATAATTTCTTCTTTGGTGTTCCAAAGTCTCCGTTTTAACCAGCCAGTTAAGTAAGAACAGAGGCCCTCTGCAGTGATGTCATCTGAGTCCAATGTTTTTTGTGTTGTTCGGGGTTAGGACTGTGTACTCTGCACATTCTCTCACATTACTTTTATGGTCCAGCCATTGTAGTTTGTGAGCATGTGTATGTCAGTTTTTGTGAGTGTGTGTCTTGAGCTTTGTGTGTTTCAGTGAGTGGTGTGTTTGTGCATATTTCATTCTATCTCTATTTTTGTCACACTGTGTGTCCTTGTGTGTGTGTATACCGGTGTGATTGCTGACTTGATCCTCTGGACTCAGTTCTGTTTGATGGCTGCCGCTCTACTCAGCATAGCATAATTTATCACACACTGAGATTTTTCCTTTAGCTAGTCATTCCATTCTTCCTGTCTCCATCCACCACTATTGTCGTTGGCACACACGTTGATTCAAATAACAGCAATGTTTTGTTTAGTGTGTTGAGGGGCAAGCACCATCACACCCTGACCAAACTCTGCAAGCCACTAGACAGTAAAACATTTCAAATTGCTCTATGATACACATTTATACCGGCATGTGTCAAATGGAGATGATCCAGAGCTTTTCCAAGTTATCAGACCTCGATCGGATTGCAAAGACGTGAATACGTCTTTGTGTTTCTGTGTGTGTGTGTGTGTGTGTGTTTGTGTAAGCGGTAGCAGTGTCTGCTTTAGGCTTGTCTCCATTTTAATGTAGACCATGACTGAAGAGATTTAAAACTAGCAAACTAATGTTGGAAACTGGTACCTGACTGTCAATCCGAGTGTCAATCTACCTTTAAGACTGCCATAAAAACACACAATGTAAAATTGTATCCTGCCTCCTTCTTATAAAACACACAACACGCAGCCTAATGACAATGAGTCGCAATAGTGGCTGCTCTGAATTCATGTTTGTTTGAGTGTGTGTTTTTATGTGTTTCTATGTTTGTGTGTTTGATACACAGAAGACATTTTCTATTAAACCGTACGAACGCACACACATCCAGTACACCCCTGTGCAGAATATTCAACTTCATATACAACGGAAACGTGCACATGTTTTTGTGCACTGTAAGCTAATATATACATTTTTGTCAACTAATGTTTGATGCAACAGTCTTCTATTTTTAAATGAAGCCCTGGTGTAGATGAAGATTAAATGGAATTCATCTATAAACTTAA
>JACXGM010003890.1:0-2500 GCA_016801145.1 Umbra pygmaea | reverse complement strand
GAATGTGAACGTCTCGCTGTTTTAAAGCGTGGGATCACGGTGGGAAGCGAGGGCAAACGGAACGCGAAGAGCTTTACCTCGAGATGTTAACATGCCATCACGACTTTCCATTAGGACCATGGCAAAAGTTAGCATAGAAATACAACACTCCCCAGGCCATCTTATATAACCACACTCTGTTATAAACTGAAATCTGTGGGCCTTTTTTTCTGGGCTAGCCAGCTGGGACAGTCTGGCCAAATACCTGTCAGCAACAATTTTACTCTCCTGTGAAAGAACAAAATTGAATGGAGTTTCTCTGAAATTAAAAAAAGATGTGTGGCACAAAAATAAGCTGACTGGCTTGATACTCATTCTCAAACAATTTGTTTGCTTTGGGTTTGTTGTGCTTCATACCGACTAACAAAACAACCATCAGTAGATTACTCAGGCTACAATTCCAATGCAGTCCTACTCCCTTCTTATATGGCAGTATATTTGACCAAGACCTTTTCACACTCAACAACCCTAATTAGGTAAATGAAGCCAAATTCAAAAGCTCCTTTCTTCCTGCTTCCGAACAGTGTACAAAGTTTGGTCTACAAAATGTACAAAGCGACTCAAACCATAAGCCAAATCTTGAGCCACAACCTAGTGGTGTCATCAGTACCTGCTAATTATAAAAAACACAAGAAATGTGTCAGTTAGAAAATGTTCTTCTGAAACACCGACTGACTTCTATACAAGAGAAATCAAATACATTATGTCTTCAGTTTACCCCACCGGTTCTGCTCACACTTCCCAAATCCTGGCTCACTGAACGGAGAACCACGCTGACTCTTTGACTGGGTGGAGGAAGATCATTGTAGGATTCAATTGTACAAAGCTATTGGGAATAATATCTGCTTCTCAAATTAACATTTGATTAAAACAGAAAAAAAGTATTCAGTTTATTGTAGTTATGTAAGATAGCAACTATAAGAGAAATATAGAAAATATTATGGATTTAAACCCCAAAATAGAGGTGTCAGTTTCTCTCTCTGTCCCCACCCAATCGTCTGTATTCTGTGTCCCAATTCACACCACATTCCCTATGTTTGCACACCAAGTACACTCTTTAACTTTACAAAACAAGTGCACTATAAATAGAATAGTGATCAATTTGTGACGCACACCTCTGCAGAGTATCCTGGATGAAGATGAATAACATTTGACATTTCTGCGGCTCTGAATGAATTATAGGATGTGTTTGTTGAGGAATCAGAGAGAATGAGGAGACGTAATGTTACCTAGGTGACAGCATGGTTATCATTGCCGTGGACGACAGTGCATGTGCACATGTGTGGTTGCTGTCCTAGAGTCTTGTCCTAGAATCTTAGCACAGTTCACTGTTCCATTAGCACTCAATCTGATACTATTTGTTAACATGTGCTATAGAGACTTAGAATCCAGTGGAAGGAGTACTCTCCTGTTGTTTTAATCAGTGGTTCTCAGTGGTCCGTGAATTTTCTTTTACTTTTGTTTACCAAAATGTATTACCAACATCCACAATGACAGTTTTGACCAAAAGACACCATGAATAAGTTAAGAGGGTGTAATAAAATATAATGTTATACTGTAATATTACACAGATAATATTACACATTTTTCTAAAACATGGATTTTTTGTATTTTAACCTTTAAAACTGGAATGGTTTCTCTCTACCACAAATCAGTTCTCTTTGTTAATAAGGAATGGGCAAGATTCCATTTCTTTAACTGGTCAAAGTATAACTCACTGTTTGCTGCTAATATATCACTCAAGTTTGGTTCTGATGTTGAGGGGGTCTGTGATTACATGTTGTTCCCAAAAGGGGCCCCTGGCCCCAACATGATTGAGAACCACCATCTAGTATATCAAACTCATCCATATGTGGTCCTATGGTAGTGGGAGACCCAGCACTACTACTTACTATCTTGCACCCTACTGTCCATAGAGCGCTAGTCAAAATGATTGCACTATACAGGGAATAAGATGCCATTTGGAACACAGTAACTGTAAATCAGTGTTGGGCTGTCTGCTAGCACCTGGTGTTACACATAGCAATGTACTCACAGCAGGAAATAGACAGCAGCTACCACAATGCAATGCAGGCTGAAGTTTGTTCAGACATAAATATAGTTTTGTGTCCCACATCCCCTGTGACCACCACCATTCATGTCATGTAAAGTGTGTTCCACCTTTACTAACAGAAAGTGATTTCAAATGAAGTGTCTTCCATTGTTGTTTGCTAGGTTTTGAATAGTGACGGGCCTCCTTCCAAATGTAGAGTTCAGGATATAGGCCTGAGATGGTCAACTAGGTCAGCATTGCTGATAAATACATGGTTTATAGCATTTGGTGTGTGTCCGTGTGTGTTTGTGCGCGTGTATAGACTGATCTTTCATCATATAGAGAGAACCACATAGGAGAACCACTGCAGCCTAATTTGATGCACAGATGGCCTCCCTATGCCTGCAGGGTACTTCAGCCCTGTGTGTG
>JACXGM010003889.1:7449-27638 GCA_016801145.1 Umbra pygmaea | reverse complement strand
GACGGGTATTTTCTTAGCATGAGCTTACGGTGACTCGATTGAAGTGAGTAATTTTGAAAACACGTCACGGGACCATATCATAAATGTTTTAATAAAGGTAATTGAGGGAAAAGGCAAGCTTTGTTCGCTTACCTTTTCATGCATAATAAATAACGATGTATTATGCAATCACACATATCAGAATAGTTGAGGTTGTTGATGGGTGAGCTCATGATTAGACTGTTGTTACTTGAAAGAACACTGATATGAACTGGATATTTAAACTTCAGGCCAGATTAATTAAAACAGATCTCATTAAAACAATTAGCTGACTCAGTAAGTGCTGTTTCGTGTTTCAAGAGAGAAGTTAATTTCAAACACAAACGATTCAATTGAACACCTTGTACATAATACAGTACGTAGCATATCTCTTCTGTATTAAATCTTTATTTGTGTTTTTTTCCTAGTATTGGAATATGCCTGGACCAGATCACTTTGAGGACAGCAAATCCCCCCAGAGCTGAGCCAGTGACTAAATACAGAGGACAATCAGTGGGACAGTCTCAATGGGCAGGCAACTGGGACGCTGGTGTACAGTACTCGGCTCATGGTCAAATGACAAACAAGCTAGCTGCTACAATCAAATATGTCCATACCTCATGGCCCCTAAACATTGATTTCAGACATACCTTTTGTGTAATGCAACCATGAAATCATTCAATTGAGGTTTTGACATTAAATATGATTTTGGTAGAATTTCTTGCCAGTGAGAATATAACTATTTTCTCTTTTAGTGACAATCTTACAAGAGCTGTAAATTTTTTATATCTTAATATTTTAAACATTTGAAAAAGCGATTTAGATGGAACAATGACTTTATACAATATGCAGTGCTTTGTTATACACAAAAGGAGAACCTTAAAATGCAAAATGACTGTATATCAAAAACGGCCACAGCCAACATTGACAAACATGGAGAAAGCAGAATTCAGTCATGTCCTCATTGCAATTTATGTTCAAATGGCAAAATAAGCACTGCATAGCGTAGGGAAACATTGCCACATCTAAATAGTTTTTCATATAAAAAAACAACCCCCTTAAAAAATGTTGGGAACCCCTGACTTATTAAAGTATTTCCAAACAACACATTTTTTCTATAGCCCTATACAAAAACATATTAATTTTTATAACTTCAATCTGGTGTGCTTGTCTGGTTCTATGGTAAAAATGTGTACTGTTGGTGTTACTAGACTGGAGTTGAGAACTATTGAAATACAAAATACTGTATATTTCTCTCAAAGGTTCATTTGCACTATATACAGTATGATTTTTTGTTCTGTACATAAGACCCATTATAGGCTACCCTTGTAAAGTTTTACATCCATGTTAAATGTATGTTGTGTTTTTTCAGTCTCAATGTTGATGACAAGTACTTTATCAGCCTTGATGTTTTTATTACTTCTTTGGACATCATACCTATTGAGAAATAACTATGATTGCATATTTCTTTTTCTCATGTCATTCTAACTGTTTTTTTGGTTCCATACATAACAGAAAAAACGCTAGTGCATCAGTTGAACCAACTTGGTATGATCGTGCGTGTTGACAACCACGGGGGGGGGCCGCATGCAAAACATGTTCAAACAAAGTCCTTTTGTGTTGGTAGCACAATGCCCAATGGTATTACGGTTGGGTGTTAATGATAATCTTCGCCTTGATCGTGTTAACAAGGGCACAGCGGAAGCTGTTCTGAAATGCAAAATCTCTTTCTAGCGCTGTCCGTTTACTCTTGTTACTTCGTGAACATGAACCTGTCTTCTCCACTGCAGTTAAACATGTCCTAAACCAATTGACACATGCTGCAACAGGCTCTCCTCTTGGGGATACAGCCCGAGCTGAAAGGCTGTTGGGGGGGAATGCACATTTGAATGCAGAGTAAGGCTGTAACTTAGCAACAGCAATCTTTATTTAGAGCTTTCACACCCAGTGTAGGTCAAGCCCTACTAGTACTCATTGGTCAAATAAAGCAGTGTGAAAGCTTTGGTCCAACTCTGATGAATGTAATTTGTGCGATTTCAGTGCTAATTTATGTCAATCGTATTGGCCAACCTAATGGGTTGATTGTATAACTTTTTCCCAACACAACCTGACTAGTATTAAATTGTGAATTCTGTTGAACAGAACTATAACTCTTTTTTTAAAGCACACTTCACTTTAACAGATAGACATAAAAAATATACCAATATTCTTGGTGTCAGTTATTTTGCTGAAGCACATTTTAAGTAGTTTAAATTAATGCTGACTACAGAGGCATAAAAAGTACTGCATTAGTCTTCGACTGAAGTATTACCAGCATTACTGCACCGTTGTAGTGATCTTTCCACGCAGTGAATGGTGCACTTCCACTTCCTCGTCACACTCATATCTGCAGTTATCTCACGAGACGGAATCTTGTTATTTCACACAATATACTTTCCCGTGATCACCAGTCATACACCAGGTCTAAAAAACCCATCCTTCCAGTAAAACATGTTACACCACCTCCCACACTGCAGCTGTCTGCAATCATTGAATTCATACTAGGCATGTTTGCAGTCATGTCATTAGAGACATACACTGCTTCCTATTCCTTCTGATATGAAGCCAACAGATGTTTCAGGGCCATAGGAGTCTGGGTCGATCCACGCTTTTAGGAGACATTTGCTGTAAGGTGCTGTCTGGACTGTGGTGTAATGTTCACATAAAACGCTGCTGTGGATGTAAACGTGTACTCTGCTATATGCCATGGAGAATAAAATAACATCCCTACAGTGGATCTGAATTACTGTCGCAGTCATATTCCTTCCATTTGCTTTATTTTACAGATAACAACCTATTCACTAGTGATGGGCATTAGAGGCTTCATTACTGTTCTTCAAGCAGCAGGATCAAGCTGTCAACACAAACTCAGAATTTACTCTGCAAAATAAAAGCAGTCACTGACACATTGCAATGCATTCAACAATGATGTTCATTTGGAAATAATAAATCTAACTGCTGCCAGCACAATAAATTACTGCTAGAAGAAAGGAAATTAAGTCTTGAATGCCCATTACTACATTTTTTAAATGCATTGCAATGTGTCAATTATCAGTGATGAATTTTATGTTGCAAAGTAAATGCCCATCACTACTATCCACACACTTAAGTGGTTCATTTGATCCACATACATATTTTTAACAAGTAGCCTACCATGGTCATCAATCACCCCCCCAAATTATCGTACACTTGTACACTTGTCAATGTCCAAGACGCTGCTTCTAAATTCTATTCAAATTATACAGCTGAAGTGAAGTGTTTGGACACAGCTGTTCTATCCAAAAGTCATCTCCAACATAACTATGCAGAATCTGTTCAAATCAGGACAGATATGCTATAGCATCAGTATGTGGTGTTTTAGAAACACAATGTTTCACAGAGTTGTTTTGTGAAGAGTGAAGGCCTGACTTGTAGTATGGCCGCCACTGATGAGGGCAAACATATTGCCCATATTAAGAGGTTTCACAAAGTCTTTAGCTGGCAGGCGGTTTCTGGGGTCCGATTGGTTCAATTGACCGGGGCCGGTTCGTGAAGGGATGCCACTGGCCCTGGATGCTGGGGCTATCTGTGTGGAAGGGCTTTCGGATACGGATTATATCCAGGCCGGACTGGTTCGTCAGTTTGGTTATCAGCTCTGCAATCTGCTGCGATGTCTTCGATGTCAGGGCTTCCTCCTTCACATTGCCATTTACTGCACAAAAACACAAGGTACATTCAACATTCATGTGAGATATTTGGATAAAACATAATGATGTGAATATTCAACACACAAAATACAGAAGATTTGATGTATCAATGTCAAACTACATCACAAATTACACAGGGAATTGGATTACATGATACAACATTCCATTTTACAATTCACTAAACATAAAATTCGAGCCTGGGATGCATGTATACTATCAAACAAAGTGTTTTAGTGGTCAAATTCAGATAGGCCACTGTTTCTTTCTGTTAGACAAATTATTTGTATCCTCAAAACACCATTTAAAAAAGGTACTATTTCTACAATATGAGCCGTAATAATGGACCTACGTTCTCTTTCCTGCTGACCAGTTAACAAACCCTGTAAAAACTGGATTAATTGATTTGTAAAAAACCCAATAAACAAACCCTGTGGAAGCACAACTCGTCATGTCCTCATCGAAATTCAACGGAAAAATATGTACTGCAAGGTGTAAAAATTAATAATCCCATCTAAAATGCCTTTATCGATTATTAAAACATCTTGAAACAAATGTTTTATAGCTTTTGGAAGCTGCTCACTGAGAGTAAATCGTTGTTTTCACTCAGTTAGGTTCTATCGCCACCTATCGAAATGTCAGTTTACATCAACAACAAAAAATATAACTGATTAAAACACTTGAGTTCAGTTACATTTTTTGTTGATGAGCTAAACTGACATTTTATGGTAGATTAGAACAAGATGTTAGTACAGTGACTTGAACAACGTTCGAATAGAAATAAAAACCAATTCACACTTACAATATTCTGCCACTAGCTTGGGGACTCTGCAGGGCTGAGGAGAAACGTAGACCACGGTTCCTGGGTTATTTTTGGCATAATCCACCACTCCTTCTTCTATGAATTCCCTAAAAGGTATATATTGATTAATCATCAGCTGTATCTTTTTTAGGATGTTGACTATGTCATGAGTAACTCGTTTTGCCTCTAGCAGTAGTACGTCTTTATAATGTTCTACCGCGTACAATAGCACATACTGAATGTCAGCGGGATGTCATCTAACAAGCTAATTTTATCTTAATTAAGCAAATGTAGTAAATTAAAGTTAATAACAGTTAGTAACAACAGGCTGTTAGAAGTGGCTTTAAAGGCTTACCGGACTCCTAAAGAGCTTGGCCCTTTCTTAGAGAAGACGAGCGAGATGCGCTTCAGTTGACAGACATAGCGACCTACCCCGTTTTGCAAAACACTTTGTAAGAATCGACTCGGTGTACCTCTAGAAGTCATTATGCAATATATATATAGATATAAATTTACATTTAAATTAACTTTTTAATGGAGTAGATAATTTGTTCGATAGCTACTGTAGCTAGCTATACTAGCAAAGGGTGATTTGACGGGCATGGGATGAATCTGATGTCCGTTAAGTGTAATGTCCGGGCGGAAACACAAACTCAAGGATCAATACATTTATAATTGTTTCATTGATGTTATTGTACAATTAAGTGGATATTCAATTGGAAAACAATGTACTATTAAAATGAATAAATCCAAATGTTACAATAAAGGTTTTCACTGTATGTGTGTATGTGATTTTAATGTGTGTATGTGAGATAATGTTACTCCTTGTAACTGCATGTTTCACACGGACATGTTTTTATAACGCACCAAAAGCCCGCTAAGTGTGCATGCGAGAACTGAAGTATTTTTACAAACAGGTTGGTTTGATAATGTTTATCGTTATGTTTAATTTGAAACTATGTATGTGGGAACATATACCGCTATACCTTTATAGCTAGAAACCTCATCTTAGTTTACCTTATTTTCTAATCTGTTAATAAAACCAGTTAGCAAAATTCCATGTACATTACGTAACAAAAACATATGGCAGTTACATCTACTGAGGTTGACAATGTACGTGTGTACTGTACCTATTTAGAAGTTGCTAATTAACTTGCTGACTGTGTAATCCGCCTCTTGTATGGTGTAGGTCCAATGTCTTGAAAAGGTAACAAATGTGGAGGTGCCTGTTCCTGGAAGGGACCGCCTGTCTCTCGCAGGTGGCAGCACGCAGCGCGCACAAGTTACCTCCACAAAGATGCTTCTCATCCTTCCTCATCACAACCCTCCTAACCAAGCGCCACTCTCCAAGATTTGCTATTCCTTCATTATGTCCTACGGGACAATTACAAGCAATGACATTGCCCATTTGTTGTAGGAGCTACAAAAGGGACACCAAGTCTATCCTCGAATTTCCTGTGGACCCTATTACAGTGGCCGACATCAAACATTATCTGCGCTCTAAAGCTGTTCCGTTCAACGATGGTTACAGTTGCTTGCACGCCCCAAGCATTTTCCTGGACTCAACTGTGGGTGTCCATGCAGGAAAGGAGAACTTTACGATGTTCATCGACAAAACAACAGGCCAGTTCCTGTGCAAGGAGAGCCTTGTGGAGGGCAGTTGGGAGGACCTGCAGGACTGCCTGGAGGTGATGCAGAAGGAGGAACAGGCCTTCCTCAGCCCTCACGTGCTGCTGGGCTACCCTGAGAGCCTGGAGGAGCAGGAGGAGAAAGAACAGGAGTTTCAAGAGGTGCAGAGGATCTGGTCCAGTGCCGTGCCTTTCTCGGACCTCTCGCAAGAAGAGGTGCATCTGGTCAAAACCATGTTTCAGATTGGCAAGATCTCTAATGCCACGCTAAAGAAGTTCGGGGTAAGGTTTTTCAAGCCCACTAAGGCCCTAGTTTTTCCCTGGTTTGGTGGGAAGGACTGCAGCCTGCATGGTGTGAAGTTGTTATCTGCTCAGAGAACGGAGAACGGAGTGGTGGCTTACACTGAGGCAACTGTGCCGAGAGCCAGCACCTACAACAACCTATTTGGGCTGCCCCTAGTTGGGCGCATGGACACGGAGGTGGTGCTGACGGGCCAGGAGGTGGACACTATGGCAGTGAGCCAGGCCACGGGCCTGCCCAGTGTAGCTCTGCCCCGGGGAGTTAACGCCCTGCCTCCAGCCCTGCTGCCCTACCTGGAGCAGTTCAAGCGGGTGACCCTGTGGCTGGGAGGGGACATGCGCTCCTGGGAGGCCTCCAAGATCTTCTCCAGGAAGCTGGGCCTGAAACGCTGCTCCCTGGTTCGCCCGGGGGAGTTCCAGCCTTGTCCTCTGGAGGCTTTGGTTCAGGGCAGGAACCTGGCGCGCATCGTCAAAGCTTCTATCCCCGCCGCCCACAGGTCCATTGTGTCCTTTAGACAGCTCAGAGAGGACGTGTACGGGGAACTGGCCAACACGGAGCAGGTGGCCGGGGTGAAGTGGAGCAGGTTCCCAGAGCTCAACAGAATCATGAAGGGCCATCGCAAGGGGGAGCTGACTGTCTTCACAGGTACAGCTTATAGAAAGATAGCAGGCACATTGACATTTGGTCATGTCATACTGATGTATGTCCTTAGTTTTGATATAATATGCTTTAAATCTCTTTTTTGTACGATTTTTTTGGGGGGGTATTTTTCATAATTAATTTAAATGTCAGAACATTAGGAAGCATAGGCTAGGGAGACATGCATGTATGGGAAGACAGAGAGGAAGGGCAGAGACAGCAGCCGACCCGGGGCTCGAACCGTCGTCACTAGGGCACATGTGGTCCAGATTTGGGAGCTTAGACCATTACACCAACTCCAATATGAATCTGGGATTATCTGAGACTAAATATATTGCTTCATTCAAACACAACTAAACAGCTGATCTGTCTGTTTACCTCCTGCTTTTTATTAAATAACCTTTTTAGAACCAGATTTGTTTTTAATGATCCCTTGTGCAATTTACGTGTTTTAATTACATTAAAATACTTGATTATGAATTATTTCCCTATCTATTCAAACTGTTCAAGTACAATAATAAAACCATAATAATAAAATAATAATTAAACAATACTACAACAGAGCAATATACACAAATTACACTGCTATTAATTGTAGGGGATTAGCAACAGGGAAAATAAAATTGTCTATACACAGGGATGCTAGAGGTAGCAGCAGTGAAGTAGAGTAACTACACAGCATCAACACGTACCTCTTACCTTTTCCTCCAGGACCCACAGGCAGCGGTAAGACCACATTCATCAGCGAGTTCGCCCTGGATCTGTGCATGCAGGGCGTCAACACCATGTGGGGCAGCTTTGAGATCAACAACGTGCGCCTGGCCAAGATCATGCTGACACAGTTCGCCATGCAGAGGCTGGAGGACAACCTGGAGGAATACGACTGGTGGGCCGATCGCTTCGAGGACCTGCCCCTCTACTTCATGACCTTTCACGGACAGCAGAACATCAAGTGGGTCCTCGGTTAAGGAATGGGTCTGTAGGGGTTCTAGACGGAGTAAACAACTCCCTCTTCTTTCACGTCTGCAGGGCTGTGCTGGACACGATGCAGCACGCCGTCTACCTCTACGACATCAGCCACGTGATCATTGACAACCTGCAATTCATGATGGGCCAGGAGAACCTGTCTGTCGATAAGTTTGCCCTTCAAGACCACATCATCGGGGCGTTCCGGAAGTTTTCCACCGAAAGCGGCTGTCATCTCACCCTGATCATCCACCCCAGGAAGGAGGAGGATGACCGGGAGCTGCAGACGGCATCCATCTTTGGGACAGCCAAAGTGAGCCGATGCTTCCTCCTGATAAATTATGCCAATGTAGACATACGCGGGCCTGTTGACCTCTCTGAAGATTTCAGGGCTTTTATTAAACATCTCATTCTAGATAGACATTTATTGATCCTTTCGGAAATTCATCTTGCACCAGCTTATCAGATAAACAGACAGACAACAGACCCCAGACACCTCCAGAAACACTCCTAACCCCTCCCTCCCCCCCACACAGCAGCAATACACAACACCAAATATCTCTACATTATAAAACATCAAAGTGCAAGTTCTGTCAGTGTATCTCCATGTTTGGTATTTGACAGTGTTTTATTTACAAAATCAAAGAATCCTATACCCTCACCAGCAACTACATTAGGTACACCTTGCTAGTACCGGGTTGGAGCCCCTTCTGCCTTCAGAACGGCCTTAGTTCTTCGTTGCATAGATTCAACAAGGTGCTGGAAACATTCTTCAGATGATGTAAGTCTCCCATTCCACCACATCCCAAAGGTGCTCCACCGGATTTAGACCTGGTGACTTAGACCTGGTGACTTAGACCTGGTGACTTAGATCTGGTGACTTAGATCTGGTGACTTAGATCTGGTGACTTAGATCTGGTGACTTAGATCTGGTGACTTAGATCTGGTGACTTAGATCTGGTGACTATTTGAGTGATGTGAGCTTCTTGTTATGTTGAAGAAACTAGTTTGAGATGATGTGTGCTTTGTCACGTGGTGCATTATCCTGCTGGAAGTAGCCATCAGAAGATGGGTACACTGTGGTCATAAAGGATGGACATGGGCAGCTACAATACTCAGGTAGGCTGTGACGTTTAAATGATGCTCATTTGGCACTAAGGCGCCCCTATAACCCTCATCACCAAATCTGGACCTCGAAGCCAGTGCCACTCCATTTTTTCATTGCAACACTTGAACCTGTGATTTATTTAGACCTGGAACACCAGGTGAATGCAGTTAATGATGAGGAATAACAGAAAACCAGCAGGCTCCACACCTCATAGGGTATGATTTGAATACCCCTGCCTTACACCATTACACCACCAGCCTGAACCTTTGATACAAGGCAGGCTGGATACATGCTTTCATTTTTGACAAATTCTGACCCTACCATCTGAATGTCACAACAGAAATCGAGACTCATCGAACCAGGCAATGTTTTTCCAATCTTTTATTGTCCATGTTTGGCTAGCCTGTGCAAATTGTAGCCTCAGTTTCCTATTCTTAGCTGACATAATCCTGCTGCTGTAGCCCATCTGCTTCAAAGTTGGATGTGTTGTGCATTCAGAGATGCTCTTCTGGATACCTTGGTTGTAACAAGTGGTTATTTGAGTTACTGTTACCTTTTAATCAGCTCAAACCAGTCTGGCCATTCTCCTCTGACATCTGCCATCAACAAGGCATTTTAATCCAGACAACTGCCACTCATTGGATATCTTCTCTTTTTCAGACCATTCTCTGTAAACCCTAGAGAAACTTGTGTGGGAAAATCCCAGTCGATCAGCAATTTCTGAATTACTCAAACCAGCCCTTCTGGCACCAACAACCATGCTACGTTCAAAGTCACATAAATCACCTTATATGATTTGCTGCCAAGGGATTGGCTGATTAGATCTATGCGTTAACGAGCAGTTGAACAGGTGTACCTAATGAAGTGGCTAGGGAGTGTAATTGACATAATCAAGTGTTTATTTTGGTAGAAAGTTGTGGCCTTTGTTTTAGCAGATTACTGCATATTAGCTGGTCCCAGGAATGTAGCTCCGAAAGAATGATAATAACTATGTTATTATTTTATTGAAGAATCGGTTGATCTACTTCATTAAATAATAGTTAAATAACATTTTCAGTCACTGTAACACTCTGCATCACCCCTGTGTTTAACCATCATTTTTTAGTGGCAGTAACCTTTTAAACCTTGTCTACCAGGCCAGCCAGGAAGCAGACAACGTGCTCATCCTGCAGGAGAAGAAACTGGTGACGTGCCCCGGACGGAGGTCCCTCCAGGTGGCCAAGAACCGCTTTGATGGAGACGTAGGTATCTTCCCCCTGGAGTTCAACAAGTCCTCACTTACCTTCTCTACCCTGGAAAAGGGCAAGCAGAAACTGAGAAAGGTTAAAGGTGACAAAGTGGAGGGGGCGGAGAATGAGACTTTACGAGATACCCTAAAGAAGGCGGGGACTGCGGTGAAGAAGGAAACAGCCATTACAAAGGAGAAACTTGTGAAGCTGGATAGGCCAGCAAAAGCTACCAAAACACCCCGAGCTTCTAAGGGCGCTGCTGCAGGGAAAGACAAACCTGAGCCAGAGGGAAAGAAACAGCCATAGAAGGAAGACTGATATAATAAAAAGATAATTGATGGTGCAGCATGATATAATATAAGAAGAATAGGTGTTGCCTAAGGTTAATATTTTGTGAAGTATGTGCCCAAAAGAAATTAAGGTTTTATGTGAGGGAGAAAAGAGTTATAGTAATAAAACCTGCACTGTGAACATTTTGAAAACTACAAATACAAAATTTTTAGACTAGTAAACATTAGGAACTAGCATATTTGATGCAGGGGTTGAAAACTTCAACATATAAAATACAGACAGTAGAAGAATAGCAAAATTAAAACTAGAAACAAATGCATATTATGGACAAACTTATTTTCTAATTTGGGAAATTTGTTATATTGGCCATGTATTATACCTGTATTCAGTGAAAAAGTATATAATTTTTTATTATACGTAAAATTCGGACCGACAGGACAAATGAACGGAACGTTACATAGTGCAGCTTTTAAGGTAAGTATGATATCGATGTTGACTGTGCTCATTTTTGGCTGAAATAGTTGAAACAAGGTTGATCCACAGAGTTTTCTGACCCTTATATTTCTATTTATGTGTACAATTATGTCTGCTTGTACCCAAACAAAAATCGTGATATTCCGTTAAACCAGACTAATCTGTACCATTAGTATTTTCCAAGTAATATGTATAACCCTGAATGTCCAAGTGATGTACTTTTCTACAGTAAACTTTTATAACATGAAGTGGGTCGTCTAAGCAAGGAACAGTATTCCACAACGGTTAGTTCCAACACTGAAGTGTACATGCATTGTTGCTAAAGGTGCTTGTTACCACAGTCGGCCCTTACTGACATTTCAGTGTGTATAACACACATACTGCTGCTACTTGTTTACCTCATTAAAACGCAATGCTCGTTGTGCATTATGTCTGCGTCTTCATTTTTCACCACTAGTGGGCGTTTGTGTTCCATTTAACAAGTGGATGTGTTTCTGTACTTAGACTTATGTTAACTAGGCATACTGTATGTCAGGGGCGTCATGCCCATTAAAATTAAGCGGGCACTTGCCCCCTCAGATCTTTGAGCAAAGTGGATTTTCCTTTTAATATCAGTATTTGTGGGCACCTGTTTCCGTGTGTTGTGCACACTGAGCCCCCTTAAAAAAAAGATATGTGCATGACGCTTCTACTGTATGTAGTTTGCTACAGAGTATGAGCAGATGAGTCAATGTCTTCTAGTTTTTCAGCGTGTTAAACAATGAGCTTTTTTGTCTTTTAGTTAAAATGGGTAAAGATGGTCTTTCATTATTTAGTTGTTATTGTGTGTCACATTGATGTGAAGTATACCTTAAAGTCTGTAGGGCTATGAACATTGGCACAGTTTCAGTTACCCCCAGTACATTTGTGTTGTAAGGTTTTCCGATATGTTGAGGCGTTCTGTCTGTTGCTCATACACTTAACAAAAGAACCCACCAGGTATCAGATGACTGTGTTAACATATTGTAAATCAGATTAACCCCAGCTTCCGTTACTTAACTAGAAGTGTGCAACATCAATTGGTCAACTGACAACGTTATACCAATGTTACGTTGACAATCAGCAGGTGTGGCTCCCTTACTGAAACGCATTGATAGCCCTGATATAGAATAACCTTTCAAATGTTAAAACATCCTGACATTAACTGATCTCCTCACAGACAATATGTTTCTACATAAGATATTAAGAACATTTGCTTTCAACTGACTTTCAGACAACACAGTTTACGGTATATATTATAAAGGATTTGGACAGTGACAATAGTTTTGCACATTTGAACATGTACTCCAGCTCATTGAATTTGAAGTGAAGTTATTTGACTGATTTAATGGCAATTACATCCATAAACTGTTGAATGTGCAGACATTGCAACCTGTTTTCTTCACGTAGTCACGTAGTTTTAGGTGGACAAATGTAATGGAATAAACGACTTCTCAGCCAGGTGTGTGTTGATCGTTTGTAGCCATGAGAGATTACAGAAGATCTGGAAGTGTGGCTGTTGTCTCCCAACATGAGCAAAGGGTCAATGACTGTAAATGACTGAAATTTGAATAGATTTGAGAAATAATCGAAGCATTAGAAGTTAAAATCACATTTAAGAAGCAAAAACACTGCTGAACTCAACAACATGTAACAAAATTTGGTAGGCCACAGAAGACCAATTTGGTAGATGGCTGAACAATGCTTTCAGTTTCAGAAATACCCTTTTCAACCGATTAAAAACATTTTCCAGTATGAAAAGAGGTGTCAAAAAGTACCATAAAGAGAAGACTACAACTTACCGTCAATGTATTACCCAATGCAAACTAGCGTGTTACAGTTAGCTAAAAAGTACATGAAAAAACCTGGAATAGTAGAGATTTCCATGGCCAACTCTGCATGCAATGTGATTCCAATTGTGCATGCTATTCACTTGCAGAAAAGACTAAAGGCATAACGTCGACCGAACAAACAGGAACTAAATATTGCTTTAGTAAAGGCCTTGCATAGACTCACCATGGAAGTTTAACACTGCTGATATCTATGGCACTCAATGCAATCAATTTCCAGGCTAGTACTAAATAACTATTGTTAATTTGACCATCTACTGTAATGGAGGGACTATGCAAAAATAGCGCTGAAATTTCTACACAGTTTATGGATTTACATTCTCCTTCAACAGAGTCAAAGCACAAAACCTAACTCACTGTAAATGCTTATGGAGTGCACTGTATAAAACGTCTAAACTAGATACTCAATAAAGAACTACATTTTAACAGACCTCCACATACTGGTATATATTTCTACACTACTGTAGATACCAAAGAACTAAAGAAAAGCTTTCCTTTTTTCATGGATTCTGTATCAGGGATTGTCATAAAATCAAATCCTTCCGTCAAGATTGAAATGATAAACTGCAGTCCGTTAAGTGCACAATAGTATTTCCCACAGATCAGATATGCAAAGCTCCTGGCAAGACAGTTCAAACACTTGTTCTCCCGTGTTCTTCAACTTTGGGTAGCTGCTGCAACTAAACTATTGTTCAAAGTAGAGCAAATCATTGATTTAGATGGGTTGTGTGTCCCCCAGCCAGATAGTGGCATGTGGTCCTTGGCTCGGTTTGAGGGAAGAGCAACATGTTATCATCCACTCAATCCTACACCACAAAGTGGTTTCAGTGTGTGAAACGACTTGGCTCAGAGGGCAGAAGGGGACAGTTTCTGGGCAGATGTGGGTCTAGGTATTCATTCCATAATCTGAGGTTTTTCCTAATGTGCCTTTTTCACGTAAATGCTTAATTGCTGCACAAGGAGGCTATAGTATCACAACAGTCCATAATGACTGCAGGCTGTGTGGTTCTGGAGCTGCGTGTCTGGATCTCTTCCTGACAGTATGGGTGTAAGTCAGGGCCATTGAAAGAGGGCCTTTGTGCTCTGAGCGTTCCTGGATCCGGATGGCGGCCCCATCACTAGCCAGCACAGGCATGGAGGGGTAAGAAACATACGCAAAGTAAACTCAAACGACATTACATCACATAAACAGGCTTGTTGGCGTTCCCGTTGCATGCTCAAATACAAACACACGGACATTGCGGTAGATATCATTTGTATTAATCATCCTCAGAACTCCTCATATTTTCCTCTATATTATGGTGATCTATAAATGTGTCATCCTCCATGTTTACCCATTTCCAGAAGCTCACATTTAATAGAAACCTTCTGTTGAATGGATTGGGTGCATTATTACAAACAAAGCACAGAGAACCAGTTCCTAAAAGTCCTGTAGCTTTGTTTGTTCTTTTGTTTTACGGTTTGTTAGTTCTGATCTGAGGCCTGCTTGTGCATATGGCTGACATCTGGAACAGCTTCAGAACAGCCACTTAATTGTGGAGGAGGGAAAGCATGAGCTGTATGAAACCAAAGGAATTTCACTTAATCAAACTGTCAGATGGTTTCGGATAGAACCTAATCAGGCAAATCTGAAGGTTTATCTTCAAAGAGCTTACCCGTTATGTAAATGCACCATTCACGAGCACAGGGCTGGCAGGAATCTCAACGTTGTTATCCCGTGTGAAAGCCGCGACTGCTATGTTTTATCGCTCTATAATAATTTCCTTTATTTTGACATGAAGGCAACTATATGGAGTCTATGTCCTAATTAATCAACCACAAGGTTTTGGCAGCTGAGAAAGATATTGAACAATGCAAGGAGGTTAAACACAAGACAACCACTTTTCCTTACTGACTAAATGACGCATCAAGAAAATACAGTTGCAAGATCTAGATTTCTGTTGCTTTTTAAATTTGCACCCCAAAGAATCCACCACAACTAAGCATCATCAAATGTGGCTGCCTCGTCGCTCTCTGGTAACCGCTTCTGGCAGCTTGGGTACCTGTCACAGAATGAGTTGGTGTAGTCTAAGCTCCTTACTGTGACACACACATGCCCCACAGCGATAGGGTTCAAGTCCTGACTTGGTCGCTGTCTGTGCCCTTTCTCTCTGTCTCCCCCAACAAGCTTGGCTCCCTATAGCTCCCCCCAAACAAATATATTTTTTAAAAGAAAAAGAGAATGCGTTCATGCAGATGAATAAGGATTCTGGTTCAGATGGACTGGTTGAAAGAGTAATGTGACGAGAACCAGAATAGCATCGAATGTGCTTTGAAAAACTAAAATGTTGACAACATTTGAAGAACAATACTGAGTTTCTGCGATGATGCAGGGCCTTAAACACCAATTGAATATCACAAAATTGGGGAGAGAAGAAAGTATGCTTGTCCTATGCTCTCTCTGTCTGGCTCTGAATGCTAATGAGACAGAAAGGTTGTGGACGCATGATGCTAACGTCTGCCTGCCTTGGGCATTTCTGCCGCCCACTTGCCCTACATCTTTCTTCCTGTCTGGTTCAGATACAGCCATGCAGTTTTCACATCCCTGATAAAAACAACATCTTTTTCAAACTCAAATGTCCCATACTATAGGTCTAAGACATTTACACCACTGCAAGTCTGTGGAGTAAACCCTTTGGCTTAGGGCTCGCATGCTTTTCTTTCATGCTATCAGTGACTTACAGTTGATTTATTTATTGACTGTCACCTTCCACTGACAGTGCTGCGCTGTCCACTCCTGCTTTCTCACACACATACTGTACTCAACCTCTTTCATTTTGCCTTTGAATGCGACTGGGGGCCATTTGAAGACTGCCAAGAGGGCCCGGTCCTTGTACAGTACTGTGCAAAAGAAAGTCTTATGCACATGTGAAAAAATCTGTATTGAAGATACTTTCAAAAATAACAAAATGTATAGTTCCTATACAGTATGTAAAACAAATACTATAGAGCAGTAAACAGTGAACTACACTACTTTAAACTACTAATTTTGGCTTTAAAAATCTTAATATTCTCTTAGGTACAATGTAATGCAATTTTATCATAGATTCTTCTGGCAGATTATTCCGATCATATTGGATAATTGGTCACAGTTCTTCTACAGACTTTGTCTGTTTCGCTTGATTCGGTTCATTCAGGTAATCCCAGACTGCCTCTAGGATGTTGAGGCTCTGTGGAGACCATACCATCTGTTGTATAAATCCTTGTTCTTCTTTTCCCTGAAGCTAATCCTTTATGACCTTGGTCCTGTTTTTAAGGTCACTGTCCTGCTGCAGAATGAAGTTGTGACCAATCAGACCCCTCCCTGATGGTATTGATGATGGATCTAGGACACCTAATATTTTTTAACAGTAATGTATGCAATGATTTTTAAGGCACAGAGAGACCAGGTGGCTTAATGGGGGTGGATGAGGACACAACATCATCCAGTGGATAGTTGGAGAGGGAGTGAGAGTGGCCCATTTAAACTACAAGTGACAAGGAAATGAAGGTGATTTCAAGGTAAAAGTGCTAGCTGTGGGCTGGTAATAGGTGGGTGATTAAAGGCAATAGTGGGACCACTGGAGATTCAAGTGTTGGGGGATGGACAGAGGGATGATGGGTGAAGTAGTCAGAATGGAGTGGGTGGTGAGCCTTTCGTGGAGCTTTTAGAAAGGTCTTCCTGCCTCAAGGAGGATACATTCAAAACTCTGGGCCTCTTACTACTAATGAGGGAGGTTTAAAATTGGCATCCATGGATGTTAAATGAGTGAAGGCCTCTGGCACCTCAGGCCAGACAGCTTTAGAGACAGCTGTCTAGAGAGGGAGACAGAGGGGAAGAACGGTGCTCAGTCATGCAGGAGTGGTTAATACATCAGAGCCTATTGAATTCACTCTCAAATTAGGCATCTGTACAGGCACCTTCAAAGTAGGCCCGTGTAAACCTAATCCACTATTACTAAGCACAAGCGCTATCTATCTCTTACACCATGAAAGCCAGTGTGCAGCATGCTGTAGCAGAGCCAATCACCTCTCAACACAGCAGTTAATAGCAGCGTTAGGGGCATAAGCCATATGCCATAAGCTGATTACCCAATTGTGCACTATCCTCCCAAAGGGCCCATAAACCTATCCACCAAATATACTATTTATATATGATGATAATTTTGCATTAGTTCAGTCCATTATGCCTAATAAAATTATTACTGTCTAATTATTGACGGAGGCAAAGAACTTTTCATCACAGGTGGAGGAATTCACACTCTTTTGTCATACAAAATCTGAAACATTACCCAAATGATCAGGGGATTTCAATCTTAATCAACTACAATAACTAAATATTACATAACAAAAATATACACTCACCTAAAGGATTATTAGGAACACCATGCTAATACAGTGTTTGACACCCTTTCGCCTTCAGAACTGCCTTAATTCTATGTGGCATTGATTCAACAAGGTGCTGAAAGCATTCTTTAGAAACTTTGGCCCATATTGATAGGATAGCATCTTGCAGTTGATGGAGATTTGTGGGATGCACATCCAGGGCACAAAGCTCCCGTTCCACCACATCCCAAAGATGCTCTATTGGGTTGAGATCTGGGGAATGTGGGGGCCATGTTAGTACAGTAAACTCATTGTCATGTTCAAGAAACCAATTTGAAATGAATCGAGCTTTGTGACATGGTGCATTATCCTGCTGGATGTAGCTGTCAGAGGATGGGTACACTGTGGCCATAAAGGGATGGACATGGTCAGAAACAATGCTCAGGTAGGCCGTGGCATTTAAACGATGCCCAATTTGCACTAAGGGGCCTAAGTTGTGCCAAGAAAACATCCCCCAAACCATTACACCACCACCACCAGCCTGCACAGTGGTAACAAGGCATGAAGAGACCTTTCGGTTCTCTTTTCCCAGTACTTGTACATTTACAACATATGTTCTAATTTCCCCAATAGTACATTTAAAGCATGTTATAGTTAATATCAGACTAAACATTAGCATCCTTCTAAGACTTAGTGATCACACACTATTATATACAGTATGAGTTCATTACATAATTTATAAGTTTGATTCCATGGAAACTGGAAGAAAATTGACTGTAATTCATCATTAATTTATTCTGATTTAGGACACAATCAATGCATTTTGCAGGGATTAGGCATCTAATTAAGCAATAAGGCATGAAAGGGTGTGGTATACAGTATCTCACAAAAGTGAGAACACCCCTCACATTTTTGTAAATATTTGATTATAACTTTTAATGTGACAACACTGAAGAAATTACACTTTGCCACAATGTAAAGTAGTGAGTGTACAGCTTGTACAACAGTGTAAATATTTGCTGTCCCCTCAAAATAACCCTACACACAGCTATTAAGGTCTAAACCGCTTGCAACAAAAGTGCGTACACCTCTAAGTGAAAATGTCCAAAGTGTCAGTATTTTGTGTGGCCACCATTAATTTCCAACAATGCTTAACCCTTTTGGGCATGGAGTTCACCAGAGCTTCACAGGTTTCCTCTTCCACTCCTCCATGATGACATCACAGAGCTGGTGGATGTTAGAGAGGAGGCCACACAGATGATCAATAGGGTTTAGGTCTGGAGACATGCTTGGCCAGTCCATCAACTTTACCCTTAGCTTCTTTTGCAAGGCAGTCTTAGTCTTGGAAGTGTGTTTGGTGTCGTTACCATTTTGGAATACTGCCCTGCGGCCCAGTCTCCGAAGGGAGGAGATCATGCTCTGCTTCAGGATGTCACAGTACATGTTTGCATTCATGGTTCCCTCAATGAACTGTAGCTCCCCAGTCCTGGCAGCACTCATGCAGGCCCAGACCATGACACTCCCACCACTATGCTTGACTGTAGACAAGACACACTTGTCTTTGTACTCCTCACCTGGTTGCCGCCACACACACTTGGCACCATCTGAACCAAATAAGTTTATCTTGGTATAATCAGATCACAGGACAGGGTTCCATGGTAGGGTCTCACAAGGCAAAGTTGTCTCAGGTGAGGGGCCAGACAAAGAATGGTTAAAAAAACCTATGAAAAACTAAGGAGGCGTAAGAGCGACACTGCCCGGAGGAAGCCTTAGGCCCCCATCTGGAGCCAGGCCCAGATGGAGGGCTCAAAAGCAAGCACCTGGTGGCCAGGTTTGCCACGGAGCCGGGGGGCAGAGGCTGGCTCTGGGTCACCTCTCTGTGGGGGAAGGAGCCGGAACTTGTGTGGGATGTGGAGCGCTACCAATTTGATCTGGCGAGGCTTACCTCTACACACAGTCTCAGTTCTGGAACCATAATCCTTGATAGGGCTTGGAATCTTTTCTTCTCCGGAGTTGCCCAGGGTGTGAGGCACCGGGCGGGTGTGGGGATACTCACAAGTCCCCGGCTGAGCACCGCTACATTGGAGTTTACCCCGGTGGACAAGAGGGTTGGCTCCCTACACCTATGGGTTGTGAGAGGGGGAATCTGACCTTTGTGCATATGTACCAAACAGGAGCTCTGAGTATTCAAACTTCTTGGAGACCTTGAATGGAGTCCTGCATGGGGCTCCAGTGGGGGAATCTATAGTTCTGCTGGGGGACTTCAACGCACATGTGGGCAATGACAGAGATATATGGAGAGGCGGGATTGGGAGGAACGGTCTCCCTGATCTAAACCTGAGTGGTTGTTTGTTGTCGGACTTCTGTACTAGTCATGGATTGTCTATAACAAACACCATGTTCGAACATAGGGATGCTCATAAAAGTACTTGGTACCAGAGCTTCCTAGGCCGAAGGTCAATGATCGATTTTATAATCGTTTTATCTGATCTGAGGCCATATGTTTTTGGACACTCGGGTGAAGAGAGGGGCGGAGCTGTCAACCGATCAACATCTGGTGGTGAGTTGGGTCAGGGGGTGGGGGAAGACTCTGGACAAACCTGGTAAACCCAAACGGGTAGTGCGGGTGAATTGGGAATGTCTGGAGGAGGCCCCTGTCCGACAGACTTTCAACTCATGCCTCCGGCGGAGCTTTTCGTGCATCCCTGTGGAGGTTGGGGGCATTGAACCCGAGTGGACAATGTTCAGAACCTCCATTGCTGAAGCTGCGGTGGGGAGCTGTGGTCTTAGGGTCTTGGG
>JACXGM010003888.1:28491-40025 GCA_016801145.1 Umbra pygmaea | reverse complement strand
CTATTAGCCATTACCATGTAGACAACTTGTCTCACCTCATTATTTACCATGTAGATCACCTGTCTTCCTATTAGCCATTACCATGTAGACAACTTGTCTCACCTCATTATTTACCATGTAGATCACCTGTCTTCCTATTAGCCATTACCATGTAGACAACTTGTCTCACCTCATTATTTACCATGTAGATCACCTGTCTCACCTCAGTCATTACCAGGTAGACCACCTGTCTCTATTTTGTAGACCTAAACCTATTTGAGTCAGGCTTGTAGTTGGAAGGTTGCCGGTTCGATTCCCGGCTGTGCCAAAAGTAATTGTGTCCTTGGGCAAGGTACACCTACAGCATACACACAAAAACACACACACAGAAACATACTCAAATCAGTGTTGTAGTACTCGATGGTACGAATAGCACAAAGGAAGGCTGACCATGACCGCCAACACGTGAAGGCCACGTGACCTACGACCCAGAAAATCAGCACCACAACCATGCATGGAGACCAAGGCTGTTCGCAAATTATACAAGGGGCTGGCGTTCCACTACCTTATCAACATCTCACTGTCAAATGAGCAGTACAATGCTATCACTTCCTCTCAGTACTTTCTCCAATGCAACCATAGCTGACAGAGTACTTAAACACAATATCATCATTAGGAAACCAGTATAATGAATATAAATCTATGTTCCCTATTTTCTAGACCTAAACCTACTTTTGCTTTAATGTTTTTATGGGGGCAGATGGTTCAGCTGGTTCGGGAGTCAGACTTGTAGTCGCCAAATGTCGTTTTGTCCTTTAGCAAAGTACTTTACCCTAAGTTGCAAGGGAGTAGAGTATGTCCCTGTACTTTCTGTAAGTCGCCCTGAATAAGAGCATCTGAAATGTAACCCATACCCTAACTAACATCAATAACCTAATTTATTTGCCTTAAATTAACTAACACCTAATCCTAACTTGGTAATGCTGCGTTCCTTTATCTTTCCAAGTCGGAGCTCCGAGTCGGAGCTCGGAACGTTGCCTAGCAATGCGCACCACATGCCCCCTTTTACTCGGACATCCGACTTTCCCATTCGGAGAACTCAGAGGAGACCGAGCAGGAATTCCGAGCAAGAATACAAGATGGCTGTGCCCTATGACTTGTAAACATTAATTGTTTTCATCGTTTTTGGACCGCTTTGGTTATTTAAATGACAAATTCAATCACTCGTATTACTGCATTACGTTACTGCGCCCGTATCACTGCCTATTGGTGGTAGAGTGAAATATTGAAAAAAGATTTGTTTCAAACCAATGTTGCTTAACGTGGCTAGCGTTGTAACATAGAAACTAAAACATGAAATAAAGTGAACATTTTAGAAGTTCAAACGGCTGTGTTTTGATATGGTGGGGTAAATGTCATAATTATAATAAAAAAATGTAATGTAGTGCTTTTGGAGCGCCTGGTACTTGGCCAGTGCTACTGCAACAACAGCTTTCCGGATGGCATCCATGTTTTTCTCAGACTCGGACATGCAAAAAATAATAAAATGCTTGAAGTGTGAAAGTGACGTCATATCCAAGTTTCCCGAGTCAGATCTTTGAGAATAAACGAACACAGCATTAGGCCCATATCACGTTCACTTAGACTCATATCTGATGGATCATCGTGTAAAAAGCCCCGTACTTCTGATCTTTCCCAACATGGGTGATGGTGGGAGATTACCAAGCAAAAGGGGTTATCGCTTTCGTAAATGAGCATTCACAACTTCTTTAAAGACAAAGAGTGAAGCGCAGCTTTCTGACCAATCACAGCACACTGTCTTCCAGGCGACACCGAAGGCTGCTAGAAAGAAATGTGACATAACGAAAATGAACCCCACCCCAAAAAAACAACAAGTTGATATAGCCTAGTAACACAAGCATCACCTATTCACACTTGCAACAGGTGGTATGAATCACCTATAAATTATCTAGCCCAAACCGAACCCTTATCCTACATTACCCTAACCATACAGAACTATGCTTTAATTCTAAACTGTCATTTAAACTGCATGCTATCTTGTTTTCATACATTAATTCAGAAAAATGTACTGCAAAAGAAAAGAAAATACATTTACTAGGAAGTTTCATAGTAGCTAAATCCTCTAGAAAGCACAGATGGGCTGTCATCTCTTTCCTAATTGATGTGGAACTCGGTGTTGCCGCCCAATTGAGGTCATCAGCCTGAATACCCCTTCCCAGCAACCCAGGGCCACACAATCCAACGCACACTACCTCTGATGAGCACATTAATCTCATCACTTCTCACCACCGATCCTAGAGAAGCCCTCAACCCTTTGACTGACATGTTTCCTCTCTAGGTCTCTTCCTGCCTCTTCCTCTTTGTCTCATTATTATCTGAAAAGCAACATTTTAAATTTATATTTTATGGGCATGAGTGAGAGGCTTACAGTGTGTGTGTGTGTGTGTGTCTTTCACCACAATTCTTTCATTCTCTTATTAAATACATAGAGTATATCAGCTACTAGTAATATTATGTACACTTTGCTAGTTATAAAGGTATGTTAGCAGTACAGTAGTTAACCAGAGCTCTTGCATTGACTGAGCTATGCGGGCTAACTAGCTACTGACTGACTTTAGAGCTAGATAGATAGCTACTGTACAGCTAGACACCTGACTGAAATATCAGCAATTATTATTTACTGTTTGGAACACTTTTCCTCATCCAAGAGTCCATTTTGGAATCAGTGTTTCTTTTGCTAGAACAGACACATGAGTTATCTGATAGTAGCTAATATAGACATTTAAAAAGTTATTTTTGTCTGTTACATCTTTGCCAGCACCGGTTGTCTGCTTAACGTCAGTTTGAAGCACGCACTCTGGAGAACGTTGTTTGTGAGGCAGGGGAGAGATGCACTCGTGATTCCACATGTTTGAAAATGAGCTCACGCATTTGGAATTTAGATCAGGAATATTAACGTTTGCAGCATTGAAAAATGCTGGGAACTAAATAAGTGGGTAAACTGTATTTCACAAATAAACAGGTGCTTTTAATGGCATTTCCATGCGTTTACTCTCTACACCCCTGGGTGGAATGTAGGTTTAACCTGCTGCCATCCATATAGAACAATCCCAGTTATTCCCAAATCTATGTACTCACTCTAATTATGTAATTGCCCAGACGCTAGGAAAATAGCATTTATCTTTCTGGACATATTTTCACTTGTGGAAGGTTGCGTGCAGCCCACTACACCAATCAGTAAGGGGTGGAGCCTGAAGACAACATGACGTGGTGAAAACTCAGGCCAGTCTTGCATGTTGTGAAACGTATTATTAAAATATATATTACTATTTGATTATATATTCATGCTGAAAATAAATCATAATGCCCAAAAATGTACGTGACCACAAAAAAAATCCCTGATAGATTTACGACCTATTGAAATTTGTGGTCTCAATCCCATTTCAAAAAAGCAGCTTTGAGCCCTTCATAACTAATTTTGCCTCAACCTAACACTATCTTTAACATAACCTATCAACCTGTAAAATCAGGACAGTTAACTGTAGTGGACAGAATAAAACTCCCTACATAGTTTAAACACCGCCATGCACAGAGCAAACATGCCCTCTGTACACATGTGCAGTTGCTGCACAGCTTGTCTGACCTCATTTGAGAGGTTCTGGGGTTAAATGAAAGGGTCTGTACTCCACTTTCAGGTTGCGGAAGAGAAGGGGGTCAGTTTGTGTGAGAATCATGTCCTAGATTCATTTCCCCTACAGGGAACCGAGCACTCCATCAACAGGCCTATTTTTAATGGATGGTGTTTGAAATGGATCAGGACTCCTTACAGTGACACTCCTAGTTCCAGGCACCTCTGTGGACACGCTGTCCTGAGGACATAGAATCATATAACCTTGCGGTCCGGCCGTCACATTCTGACGCGTGGTGTGGGTGTGTTGTCAGCGGGCCCGACGCGGAGCTTTAGGGAACCACACTCATACATCAATCTAGAGCTCTGCCCAATAGGAAAACGTTGAACCTTCCCCTACAGTTGAAATGCACTCTGGGAAATCTGTCAGGATCATTCTCTTTCCCGCTCCTTCAATATTCTTCTACATCCCCTGAGATTCGAATTGGATGTGTCTGCATTTTGTCTGCATCTTTCTAGATTTTCCCAGTGGTGTTTACACGTCTCTTCTTAACTAGGATAGCCATCTGAAGATCCAAAAGCACTGGCAACACACAAGTTCACATACATGCACCCCCGAACAAACACGCACACACGCACGCACACGCACACATGCACACAGCAACCATAAATCATTCAAAGAGCAGAAAAGCCCAGTCCACCTGAGTCTAGCTGCAGATAGATCAATCATGAATGGTGAGAAGTCAAGGGAGGATCTGGTGGAGAACAGAACGAGAAGAAGAAAGGAGAGGACTTCTCATCCCTGATTACCCCCGGGGGCAGTCATGCCTCATGCGGAGAAGGGTCTTATGTGTACATCGGAGTGCAGTAATCTGTATGTGTGCGTGTGTGATGGTTTGTCTAAATGACCTACAGTCAAACGCTCAGTCTCCAGTCAAGCAATGCATAATGCATTGGGCAGCTCGCTTATATTCGTAATTAGCAATGCTTACACACTGCCAGGATACCCATCATGCTATAGGCGCTAACGTATTAAGCCAACCCATCCCCCCAAACGCGTAGCTCCTCCTCTCCCTCTCATCGGTAGGATGGGTGGGTGGGGATAAGATAAGGGCTGGGCTATCACTGGTGTCTGCCCTCTATTTGTAAGGGGCGCCGTGGCAACATGCAGACAAGGATACAGAAAAAGATGTATCACAGAAAGTGGCTGGACATCCACCAACACAGGATGCAGAGATAGGGAGTATGTGCATGTGTGTGTGTGTGTGTGTGTGTGTGTGTGTGTGTGTGTGTGTGTGTGTGTGTGTGTGTGTGTGTGCAAGCAATGTGCAATACAGGAGTATTATAACTTTTTGAACTACACTAGGTAACAGATAAATCCTAGTCTAGTGAATTCAGAATCCGATCAGTTCCCTGTCCCGCCACGGGCTGTAGTCATAGCACACTACTGCCCAGCTGTGGCACCCAGATGCAGGGGTCTGGTTAATGTGTTCGGCACGTCCCAATGTATCCGTCTACCTTCCAGGACTGAAGGTGGGAGAGCATTCCTTAAAAAAACTAGACCTTGCCACCTTCAATTTATAAAAGTCCCGACAGGACCAATCTGCCCTGGAGATGGAATGAGCAGTCTTCCCAGGATTGCAGGGTTTCTGCAGCCTTATCCATATGATGGATGTCAACTGGGCTAGCTTTTAATCCAGGGCTAACAGCTGTCTGATTACAGCACGAAGAAACAGCCCATAAGCCATATATACCCATTGTGATAAGGCCTGATAATAATAATAATAATAATAAAGAGTAAAGGTTCTTGATTTCTATGTACCCACTGTGATACTGGGATATGCACATGAAATATATATTTTTTTGCTATATTTGTTCAGTATTTGGTTTTGGTTTGACCTTTAATCTCCACCATGTCAATCTCTGAATAATAAGGCCTGATAATAATAATAATAATAATAATAATAAAGAGTAAAGGTTCTTGATTTCTTTCCCACACACAAGAACAAAAAGCTTCTCTGCAGTTTCCCAAAAAGAAAGCAAATGATATTGCTTATACAGATCACTATATTCAGGGAGCGGCGCTATAAAAAAAGAGATTGTATCCATCTGTAGCATTATCTCTTATGACATAGACAATTTCATTATAACACAAAGCATGCATTTCTATTTTAAGTTAATTTCATGGCATCGCTACTTCTCCCAAGCCGAAGCAAACAACTGAAAAAATAACTTCATCTTGGGCCCACCGTTTTGCATAATTTATTGTAGTGTACATAATACTACAGCAATGAACAACACTCTGGCGCATATAAGAAGTTCATAAAGTAGAATAACTTAACTAATGTTTAAAAATGCTTATAATACACAACATTTGGACAAGAAGCACAGACAGTACACACCACATTTGTGTTCAGACATTGTGGAAAAACATTAGAAATGCAAACTCAAGAAAGTCATTGATCATTTTAGGTTAGGTACTAGTGAACTTAAAGATAGCTTATAGCTAACTAATTGACAACTCAATGTTGACTCAATGCTGACTAAGGGGTATTTTAAACTATTTATAGAGACAGGAATCTGGCAGTTTGGTGTTTATATTTATCTGTCCTGTAATTAAAAATAATATGGAAATTAATTATAGTTTTTCATTGTGACCCTGGAGAAAATATCAATAACGTAATCATCTGTCCAGATAAATGTGTATTTGAACTTAAAAATGTGATACAAAATTATCCTAATTTATAGGTTTTCCCTTGAGACATGAATACATTTTTAATAGAGCAAGTCATTTTTTGTAAGCCAAATATGCAGGGTCTTTCATGTGAATGGATGTCTGACAAGAATGATGGCTTTTGCCATATACATTTTCAAAAATTACAAAAATTGCCCAGATGGTGGAAAGTGAATTAAAAAAACTAAAAACGTTATAAAATTCAAGCCCCTTAACTCGTCCTACTTAATGTCATGATATTTGATACATACTGTAGGTCCCACTGGCCAGATCCCTTTAGTGTTTCTGATTTGTTGAGTTTCTTTCACCCATTTCTCCGTTTCCAATTGGTCTTGTCCAATTTCCCACTAACCCTGCCTTTTCGGAAGCCCCACTGGTTCTAAACTTGACTGAACGTGGTGGCGTAAAAAAACAACTTGTCATAAGGAGCTGGCAAAAAAAGAATACACTGATTGGCCAAAGTGGGACTTAAATAGTCCTATGATGTGTTAACCACATGAAAAATAATAACTGTCAATCAGGAGCTCTATAATTTGTGGAAATTGTTACGTCCCCTGTTTCTTTTTTGTGTATGTATGCATCTTCAAATGTTTTAATATGCATTTTATTAGCCCCCAAAACTCCCAAAAAACATAAGCCCAATGTAAGAAAAATGTGCAACACCCCTTTTCCATTTCCAAAGGGTTTGCCAGCTTTATATGTATGGTAGCGAATAGAGTTGCAGTTACAGGTGTTGTTGTTTGACAGGGGCTTTTACAATCGCAACAGCTGCCCAGACTCTGACCTCCCTGACTGGAAGAATGAAGGCATCTGTCCTGTTTAAAATGAAGATGAGATGTAAAGGTTGTACAGGAATATAATTACCCCAGGGCAGACAACAACAAGCTAACGCAGTCCCTGGAACTTTGAAGCGGTGAATGGGCTAATTTAGACAATGCTAAAGGGCTAATACAGTATAATTCAAAATTAATACAATTTAAAATGGCACAGCTTGGGATTTAAAATATAACTGAAAGTTGTGTCTGTAAATGATACACCATTTTAAACCAATCCAAATTTTATATTTCCTTGACTAACAAAAATATATTTTGAACAAATTTCAAAGGTACTGTGAACTAAATGAAGAAGTGGTGTGAAAACAAAGATCTTGGGCTTGACAAGAACGTGTAACCTAGAACTTACAGCATTTTTCAGTTAACTATCTACTACAAACAATTTAATTAGTGTCCCATTCAAAATGGTGCCCTGACCCACAGCTTTTTTTACCTTATGGTGACCACAGTGCCCTTTCTGTAAGCTAACCCCTGTGCACATTGCCAAACGTTCACTTGTCATTTGTAAAATGTTTCCCTGTGGCAGCATCTGTGGCCAAGACATCGTAAATGTCAGTGCCACATTGTGCTGGCGATATGCCCGGGCGGTAAAGGGGGCACACGTGGCACAATCAACCTCCCCACTCCTGCCCACAAAACATGCCCTTCTAAAAATGTTTACCTGCCAAAACGCCTTCACGCGCAACACCCCGCCGACCTCCAGCGAACGTACCCTTCCAAGCCCACCCAGGAGAGTAGTAACGCAGAAAATATACATTTTAAATCGAGCCACTTAGCCGACGACCTTGTCCGGGACGAGTGCATGCGCTATACAGCACATCCAGAATGTACAGAGTTCTGGAACGTCATCCATCTCAGCTGTTGGGAATCGCAGGCGGCTACCTTGCCCGAGGACATGAGTTACACAGCACACCGTCTCCTATAGGAATTAGGACGAGACACTCAAGAGTCACCTTTCTCTCCTGCGCGCACGGCCACATGCCTCTCTTCACCCTCTTCCTCTAGAATACATTGAGAAGTGGCTTAAAGGGTCCTGATGGGCAGATTCACCTTAAATTACCCAACTCCAAAATGGACTCTAATAGGAATTTCAGGGTAAGGGAAATGGGTCCTTTTATCTAACCATCAGTTTGCCACTGTCTGGACTGACTGGGGTTTAGAGGAACAGATGGGAGGGGCCAAAAGGACTGTTGTGGCTTTTGAAAGAGAGATGGAAAGAGATGGAGGAAGAGAAATATAGAGATGAAGATATAGTGGCTGAGGGAAAGTAAAAAAGAGAAAAGATATGATCTGATCAGATGGTCGGGGCCGGGAGAGGTCATCGTTGGATTAACCTGGGCAGGGATTAGCCACCGGCCGTGAGGAGGGCTGATCGCCAATCTGTGTGTGTGTGTGTGTGTCTGTGTAGGAGAGGTAAATGGAAGAATAAAGGAAAGAACAGAAGGAAAAAAATGATAGTGCCACACAGTGTTAGGAAGGCTTGGGAGCCAGACGTGTGATAGCGCTCATGTGTTTTCTGTTTTGAGTGTAAACACGACAGTCTCAATGCGAGTGTGAACCGCTGTCGCAGACCACAGAAAGCTCTGTGTGCTCAGTGCCAGCCGGTGTGTTCGGGGCCCCGTCGATATGCGTTAAATGCATGTAACCACACACACAAACACACACACACACACACACACCACCAGTCCCTGCGGAACCTTGCGGCCTGCACCTCTGCCAGCGTCCACCCCTCTCTTATCTCCTGGCCTCGGCTACAGAGGGGCTCTGGGGTATGTCCCCCCCACACACAACAATAGATCCTGCCTTCCCACCATTACAGCTGGAGAAACTGGACTTGCCATTTACTGGGCCATATCCTTCAAAGCTCAGAGCCCGATAGGGTCTTCCACAAACACACACACACACAGTATGGGTCAATACATAGGGTAAATCAACAACCATCACAGGATGCTGGCCCAGCAGCCCTATAACTTCAACGGATGGCTCTCCATGTTCTCCAACATGTTTCTCTCCCTCTACTAGGAGTTCCCAGGATGTCGGATTTTCTGTTTTTTAAATAATTTTCAATGAGAACAATGTTTGTTTATTTATATTATAGATCTGCACATCTGTTTTTCAACACACCTTGGGATTGTGCATTCCAACACCCTTGCTTAAATGATTTTAATGGAACTAAAAACAGTTCAACGTGGTTGGAACATATTGATAAACGTAGATCACATTGTATCCGACTTTAAAATAAAGGAATCCTGACAATTCAACTATTGAACACCGTCTGAATGAATCAATGAACAAGTAATTGAAAAGCTTAGAACAAAAACAGCTGCAAAAACACAGCTAATACAGCAAATAAAAGCTAAGAGACCACTGCAAAATAAAAAAGTCTGGTTTTACTATTGATTGGTATATTTTTGGGTAAAATTATATTTTTGTTTTATTCCATAAACTACTAAATACATTTCTTTCAAAATTCTAATAATAGTTTTGTCATTGAGAACATTTACTTTGAAGAAAATGACAACTGGTCAAAAACATCAAAAAATGCTAAGAAAATCAGATAATATTCATTTTTAAACAACGCAATACTAATGTGTTAACTTAGAAAGAGTTCAGAAATCAATATATGATCGACTAATAATAATTGTATAATATTAATTAATTAACTTTCATGTGTCTTGGCATGCTCTCCACCAGTCTTTCACATTGATGTTGGGTGACTTTATGCCACTCCTGGTGCTAAACATAAAGCAGTTCGCATTTGTTTGATGACTTGTGACCATCCATCTTCCTATTGATCACATTCCAGAGGTTTTCAATGTGGTTGATTTAAGAAAAATGTGGTCTCTTCATTTTTTTCCAGAGCTGTATACCATCTTACAATGCCCAGTTTCCATTTGGTTACAAAATTGCAGAAGTTCCCATTAAGATGCTTATTGGAAAAAGAAAGTCTGAGCTCATAAGTTGCGCTCGGATTCTTCACGGATGACCTTACGCATAATACTTATCATATACAATATATTTTAGAGCACTTAATAAGTAATATTCTTCTAAAGGCCAGCGGGTATTGGGAGGAGAGAATCGTTATTGCATGATTCTGATTAACATTGACGGTAAAGGTCTAGTCACCGTCCAACTGATTCTAAGACCCTCCGAGTTTTAGAAGTCATCTTTCAACAAGAAGCAACCAATCAAAACATTCTTAAATGATGTATTAAAGAGTTATAGATAATTGCAAATAAAACACATTGTAAGTATTGAAATACGCCCCTAAAACTGTTGCAATGGCATCACCCATGGGTGATTGGTATGTATTTGCAAAATACCTTCAAAATGTGGTGAGCCTATCCACTTTATAATTGTGATAGATTCTAGGCTGACCACAGTGTGAGACCGCATATGAACACGCTGCAAAATTAATTTCCTGACCGGCTTTGAATTTCTCTAACGTTAAGTGGGTGTGATAATGAATCATTTGAGGGAGAGTTTAGATGGCGGTCGCTGTGTAAATATTTCATTTGATTTCTGAGGTGGGAGGGATTCATTATTTATGGCAAAGAAGGACATTGTGCACTCCTGTGTAAAAGCCCACTGTAAAATAAATATCGCCCCTCACAGATATCATTACACTTTCATGACATCCAAGCCCATAAGATAAGATACTGGAGATAAAACGGTTGCAACGTTTGTCCTCCCCCAACCGACAAATATATCCATCTTTCTCTCCAGTCTCCTCCCTATTTCTCTCTCTCCCGGGCACTCTCCCACAATGGATTCTCTTCTCCTCACCTATCTCTCCATCTATCTCTCTTTCTCTCTCTCCATTTGTCTCTATCGTTCCCTCTGTCCATATAGGTCTCTCTGTCTATCTTTTCCTTTCTCCATCTATCTCTCTCTCTCCACCTTTCTGTGTGTCCATCTACAGTTTCTCTTGCTCCATCTGTCTCTCTCCATCTTTCCTTCTCTCTCACTAAGATGGTTTCAAGTGAGTCTATTTCACCACCATCATGGCTTTTGTTATAGTAAACGGAGGAGTCAGAGGCTGGCCATCATTTTGACAGAGTCTCTTCCCTGGCTGAACACTTAAATTACCTTTGGAAACTCAAAAAGGTAATATGCCACTCTGATCGAGGACACATTTGGGGGTTGTATCATTTTAAGGCAGTATTTATATACTGTATTTTTATATACTTTATGTATGTATGTATGTATGTATGTGTGTGTGTGTGTGTGTGTGTGTGTGTGTGTGTGTGTGTGTGTGTGTGTGTGTGTGTGTGTGTGTGTGTGTGTGTGTGTGTGTGTGTGTGTGTGTGTGTGTGTGTGTGTGTGTGTGTGTGTGTGT
>JACXGM010003888.1:0-28391 GCA_016801145.1 Umbra pygmaea | reverse complement strand
ACCCATTGTGCGATACTGTGCGATACCGTTCCGTTTCCTCCAGTTCGGACAGTACTATGAGCCAGCGCCCCCAAATTAAGAGCCACCGACCGCCGCTGCGGACACCAATCAGCCATAAGATTATGACCAACATGAGCCTTGGCCGACCATGACCCTGTCGCCTTCCTTGGACCACTTTTGATCTGACCACTGCAGACCGGGAACACCCCACAAGAGCTGCAGTTTTGGAGATGCTCTGACCCAGTCATCTAGCCATCATAATTTGGCCCTTGTCAAATTCACTCAAAATCCTTAAGCTTGCCCATTTTTCCTGCTTCTTCAATCTGTCCTCAAAGTTGATGTGCTAGAAGCAGTAAAAATGGACAACATAATTTTGAACCAATTGCACTGCATTGCAAGACGGCAAGGCAAACGCAACATTGAGGACTGTTCCATTGAAAATAAATGACTTCCAGCACAACGCAATGCGTTCAACATGTCTGGTGGACTGGTAGACATGTCCAGCATAATGTCCTATGTCCACCAGACATAGTCCACCAGACATACGTGAATTTTGCGGGTATGATTTTCACCAGAGCAGTTGTGCTCAATTTACTGCATTGGTTGCACGTGTTCTTCGCATTGGCCATCCGACTCGTTTCAATGTTGAGAAGACAATAACTCTCCTTTGGATCCCTGGAGTATTTGATCAAAGCACAATTTCTACCAGGTCATTCGGTGCCAGTATAAATAATATTTTGGAGAGTGTTAGCTATATTTAGATTGTTTTTCAGTTATTTCTTGAAATACCAAGCAGACTATGAAATATAAATTGCCAGTTCAATTCTGACACTGTATTTTCCTTACTGAGATGGTTAGCTTCTATTTGTGTCTTTTTCCTATCTTCTAGTTGTACCACTGCAACAGTACTGCACTGCAGTTTAAATTTTTGAATGCATGTGGTACACCAATCTCAAACACACAATTGCAGACTGCTTCATTGACAATTTCTGACTTCCGGTGCAGCGCAACGCATTCGACGTGTCTGGTGGACATCCGGCATTACACTCAAATCACACAGAATGCGGGTCATGGCTAAAAAGGAAACAGCTAATGTCAAAATGACATCATACTCTCACACATACTGTACTTTGCAGAGGTCATTTTCACACCTTCAGGGACACTAAAGGGGCCTATCAGCTCTCTCCCCATGATTCCGGACCAAAACATGACGCGCCACCTCCTTGCTAACATCGCAGCCTTATTGGGACATGGTGGCCATCCACCAACCATCCACTACTCCATCCATCTGGACCATCAAGGGTTGCACTGCACTCGTCAGTAAACAAGACTGTTTGAAAATTTGTCTTAATGTATTTCTTGGCCCACTGAAACCATTTCTGCTTGAGAACATTGGTTAGGGGTGGCTGAATAGTAGGTTTATCCACAACTGCAAGTTTCCGGAGGATGCTACACCTTGAGGTTCGTGGGACTCCAGAGGCACCAGCAGCTTCATATACCTGTTTGCTGTTTTGTAATGGCATTTTAGCAGCTGCTGTCTTAAGCCGATGAATTTGTCTGGCAGTAACCTTCCTCATTATACCTTTATCTGCACAAACCTTTCTGTGCTCTGAACCTGTCTGTGCTCGGTCTGTGTCTCTTCACAGTACAACATGTGTATTGTGAAGAGACATCTATGAGTTTGAATGAAAAACAAAATATTTCATGTTTATGACACTTGATTCTAATTTGCATAATAATTTGTAACGCGGTGTACTCTCGCACCAAAAGTAGATTTTCCTGCCGCAATTGTAGCTAGCCAGTTACTATTCATCCAACAGCTAGCTAGGTTAGCTAGCCAACTTCTATTGTAGCTAGTTAGTTGTTTGAATGGCAACACCAGAAGGGATGTAAGCTAGTTAAAAAGTGTGTCAAAGAATCTTGTGCTTATTTAGATGGGAAAATGGGGACTTGCAAACGTTAATACCCTCTGGTACTGGATGCATAGATGTCTAGAACAGCAAGTTGTAGAGAGGCTGTTGCCGGCAGCAACTACTGTGACTTCTTTATTTTTATTCAGAACGTAGCTTTTCATAGGAGAAATTAAAGCTAAAATACTATTGCTGGAAACCAACTGGATGCAAGTTCATCAATCTACTAGGCACTGAAGAGTATAGAAGTGTCCCTCCTACTTGCTGGAGCAGTGCTGTGCTGTCCGTACTAGCCTACTGTTCATGACAGAGTTTACAGTACTAACGATGTTAAAGTAGTAGCCAGGGCAACTATCAGGGTGACTGCTAAAGCCTTTTCCATAATAATTTTTTCCACAGAAAGTACAAGGTAAAACTATGATGTTGATATCTATTTTGTGAGCGGAAAACAAAAATAAATGATAAACTAAATCATAGTGAACAGTTTCTCAAGTCCATACTACAGGTTCAAATCCAGATCTAGGCAATCTTCAAACTCACAGGGGTTTTGTGCCACTCGGCATGAGCTGTATCCCTTCTAGCAATGATCTGAGTGTATCGCTATGAGCTGTATCCCTTCTAGCCATGACCTTGAATGCGCCAATTACATTGGGTATGCATTGTTTTGAGTTTCATGGTGCATGTACAAATATAGGAGAGGCTTGTTCTTGGGGTAGTCTACCCTCTTCGATGTAACAGCTGATATATATAGACATGTTGCTGCAAAGATAAATGCATCAAACGAAATTGTGCTACCGGATTAGTTGACTAGATTCACCAAGTTGTGAAAGAAAAAGTAAGCAACTGCAATTTAGATCTGAGTGCCAAGCAAAACTTGGGGTTGGCAATGTATTCTACAATTTATTTATTTATACATCTGTTGATTTAATTCCTTGTTTATGATAGTTTAATTTAGAAAATATTAGTCATCTAATCAGAAATGGCTTTCTAAATTCACGACATCCAGATTGATTAACGCATAGGATTTGGCGCATGAGTAGAACACACTTTATCTGCAATAAAACGCACAGTGCTATGTGGCTTTGCATCACTGGCAGACTTCATTGGAAATCAATGGACTTCCGTTGTTTACGCAATGTCTCTCGTTACGTAACATCTATCCTACATAAGTACAAGAGAAAGCGCCCCACATTCACCCTGAGCAACACAGTGACGACACCTCAGTATCAGTTGAGTGAATCTGTGAGGAAGTGTCCTGTGCTACCCAGGGGACAGATGAAATCTGCACAAATTCACCCGTTAACATTGTAAAAAAAAGGTTTATGGTGTAAAATGCATTTAGTGCAAGATGCTCTGGATAAGTGAGGTAAACACAGAAATGGAATGGATAGAAAGTCCATTCCAATTCTAATCAATTTAGCAGAATTTGTCAGAGCGGCGGCCATTTTTTGTGTACCATTCCATTGCAAAGATCTAGTGGCCTACTCCCACATAAAACTGATTCTCGTGTTGTCACCGTGACAACTAACATCAATCGGCAGTTTGTTGTGTACAAATCGAATGACCACGCCAAGCAGTTCAATCAAGCCTTTCTATCCATTCTATTTCTATGGAGTTAAATAAAGATGATTGAAGTATAATCTGTAAAATGTAAATTTTGCTCACTCCTCAAACCCACCCTAATAACATTCAGTTTCATAAGCATTTCGCTATATCTCCAACAACATCTGCTCCAATGTGAGTATGGTTTTACTCAAAAGTTCGAAACTTGAAACTCTAAAAACACTTCTCCATCCAGCTCTCCCTCCAGACATTCAGGGAGATCACGGCCTGGTTGCACGTAACTGCCATCAGCCAATAATTTCCCCCCACCATCAGCCATTTACTACACCTTCTTAAGCACTGCAGCTCTAAGCTAATGATGATCACCCAGGTGTATGGGAGTGTGAGAGGAGAAAGTGTGATTGTGCCTCCGCCTCATGCATCTGTTACCTGTGCCGCCTTCACGCGCCATTGGCTGTCGAAAGACGAGAAGTGTCGCATGCAGGCAGGCCTGATGTGTGCTAATCGAACGGCGAGCTGCAAATTTTCCTGTTCGCACGTGTCGTGTGCTAGCCAGTAGGACAGAGCCATGGCAATGTAAATATAGACGTAATCGCTAACGCTAATAATTGTTTGACCATTGGAGTAATTACAGGGACTGTGATTCATGCATAGCGAACATAGGTGGGTGTGCCTTCTGCTCACGCAGTAAAGACAAACATATTTAAATATCCTACCGCCAATAAACGCAGGCGTGCGCATGCAGTGGCACTGCCCCTCATCCGACCCCCCCCCCCTCCCCGGGCGCTTCCAGGAAAATAAAAGGAGAGAAAATGAGAGACAGGATGAGAAAGAGAGACAGATAAAGAGACAGAGAGGATGGCATTATGTCTATCGGTGGGGATAATTGAATGTTGGAGTGTTTTTCTCCCAGCCTTTGTTGTTCAATCAATACAGCTTTTCCCACGGGAGCTAATCTGTATTAGCGGAATTAGCCGCTCGCTAACTCAGATGTCTGGACCGCCAGCCCCGGCTCTCTCTCCTTGTCCGGCCCATTGTGACGTACTTATCTCGACCCTCACAAAGCAATCTGCAGTGGGTGGATGGGAGATAGTGACCACTGAGGTGCAATGCAGTCGTCAAAATTGATAAAAGGTTAAAAGAAAATGTTTCGAAAAATGGAACAACTGTACAGAATGTAAGGAAACCACAGATTTCAATCAAGTATTAAGAGATATATGGCTCTTTTTTTGCAATCATTTGCTTTTCTTTTTGTCCTTGGTAAAGTAAACTTTATTATTAATTTTTGTGTTCAATGAAAATATTAACCAATCAGCAAATAAAATGTCTCCTAAAGATGTTCCTCATTACTTAGTCATGATAAGGTTAATCTAGAATAGCAAATGAAATACAGAAATGTATTTTGTTTACATTATCATCAAATCAAACATCACAATGGTGACAAAATGGTAAGTGGAGTGCGTTCTCTTCACTCTTTTAAAGTAGTTGCCATGTCAGTGGGTTTAATCTCAATCAATAAATGAACTTTAAAAAGCATGTGGGTTAAAACCTTTAAGTCCCATCTTGACCATTCTAATGATTCCTCGATCCGTTTAAGACATTGCTTCACCCAATCCAAGGGAAAACGTGGTTTACACAGGTATTGTATGAATGTTCATCAGTTTCTATGTAGCCTATGGCATTTAGCAGCAATTTATTATTTGTACAATGTCACTTCAGGACTCAGAAATTAACTATCTGTACTGTTTGGCTGTGTGTGTTAATGTCAAAGTTTGATTAAATAAGTGTATATTTCTGTGTATTAGCATTAATGATGAGAGGCCTGGTCCTTCTGATGAGAGGAGAAGGGGACAATAATTAAAACACCTTGAGAAAAAGGAAGATAGAAAGCGACAGGAGGGGAGAGAAGAGGGAGAGAATGAGATGAGAGAAAATTGATAATAGAGAAGAAATATGAAAAATCTTTCCATCCTCACTCTTTTTCAACCGCATATTCCGCCACTAGACACAGCCTGAGGGGAGAAGGGGCACGCTGACACACACACGCGCACACAGACACATACACACCTGTCGTCACACAACTCTGTTTTCATGATCTGCTGGAAAAATCAATGTTCGTCAATAACGGCTTGGCCCACTTGACCTCGTTCAGAAAACACACACTCATAAACACACACGTAAGAACACACACACATAAACACACACGGAAGCACACACACAAATAAACACACGTATAAGGACACACACAAATAAACACACATGTAAGGACACACACACACACGAACACACACGTAAGCACCCACACACACACGAACACACGCGTAAGCACACACACACACAAACACACACACACGAAGACCACCCGCCTTCTAATGTACCTTTGATCATCATGCAGACAGATCGGGGCACACACACAGTCTGACAGTCTCTCTCTCACACACACACACACACACACACACACACACACACAGAGTTCACCATTTAATAAATTGGGATAAAAGCACCATCTCACAGTCGTGGTCAAAAGTTCTGAGAATGTAACAAGTATTAGTCTCCATAAAGTTTGCTGCTTCAATGTTCTTAAGCTTTTTTGTCAGTAGTTACTATGGTATACTGAAGTAAATTAAAAGCATTCCATAGGTGTCAAAGGCTTTTATTGACAACTACATTAAGTTTATGCAGAGTCAATATTTGCAGTGTTGACCCTTCTTTTACAAGAATTCTGCAATCCACCCTGGCATGCTGTCAATTAACTTCTGGGCCAGATCCTGACTGATGGCAGCCCATTCTTGTATAATTAATGCTTGGAGTTTGTCAGAATTTGTGGGTTTTTGTTTGTCCACCTGCCTCTTGGGGATCGACCACAAGTTCTCAATGGGATTAAGGTTGGGGGCGTTTCCTACCCATGGAAAGTGGCCCAAAGTTTCCTCGACCAAAATTTGATGTCTTGTTCCCCAAGCCACTTAGTTATCACTTTTGCCTTATGGCAAGGTGCTCCATCATGCTGGAAAAGGCATTGGTCATCACCAAACTGTTCTTTGATGGTTTGGAGAATTTGCTCTTTGAGGATATTTTGGTACCATTCTTTATTCATGGCTGGTTCTTAGGTAAAATTGTGAGCCCACTCCCATGGCTGAGAAGCAACGCCACACATAAATAGTCTCAGGATGCTTTACTGTTGGCATGACACAGGACTGATGGTAGCGCTCACCCTAACTTCTCTGGACAAGGTATTTTCTGAATGGACCAATCAATCAGAAAGGGGATTCATCAGAGAAAATTACTTTAACCCAGTCAACAGCAGTCCAATCCCTGTACCTCGCAGAATATTAGTCTGTCCCTGATGTTTTTCCTGGAGCGAAGTGGCTTTTTTGCTGCCCTAGTTGACACCAGGCCTTCCTCCAAAAGTCTTTGCCTCACTGTGCTAGCAGATGCACTCACACCTGCCTGCTGTCATTTCTGAGCAAGCTCTGCACTGGTGGTGCCCCGATGCAGCAGTCACATTTAGGAGACGGTCCTTTGATATGATTTATTTCTGGATCAAGATGATAAAACAGTAATCCAAAGGATTACATGCTAAAGTAAAATACTTATTTCCAGCACGATTTTTGGACTTTCTTGAGCACCCTGACGCCTTCTTCTCAACAATTGAACCTTGGTCTTGATGATCCAATAAATGGTTGATTTGGGTGCAATCTTACTAGCAGCAATATCCTTGCCTGTGGAGCCCTTTTTGTGCAAAGAAATGATGACGGTACCTGTTTCCTTGCAGGTAACCATGGTTAAAAGAGGAAGAACAATTATTTCAAGCACCACCCTCTTTTTAAAGCTTTGAGTCTGTTATTCTAACTCAATCAGCATGACAGAGTGATCTCCAGCCTTGTCCTCGCTAACACTCTCAACTGTGTTAACTAGACAATCACTGACATATTGGCACCTAGTCCTTTTGTGGCAGGGCTGAAATGCAGTGGAATTTTTTCATGGCAAAGAGGGACTTTGTAATTCATTGCAATTCATCTGATCACTCTTCATGACATTCTGGAGTATATGCAAATTGCCATCATCAACACTGAGGCAACAGACTTTGCGAAAATTAGTATTTGTGTCATTTTCAAAACTTTTGACCACAACTGTATTTATTACTCTGCATGTGTGTGTGTTTATGTGTATGCTTGTTTACTGGTGGGTTTTAATGGACCTGGCCTACTTCAGTGAGCCAACTGTGGACATGTGCAGCTTTACTACCTTGCCCTCACATAACCTGTGTTATCCAGTCCAATATATTACAGTGTGTTCCAGCCACAGAAACTCCTGTTTCATCTTGGCTGATGAGTGTGGCCACTGTAGGTGAGATGTAAACCCTAAGCCCCCAACGCTGTCCATGGCAATAATTCATCACACCCAAGTGTAAGGCGAGAACTCACTCACACACACACATTTGCATGATGTTCCGAGGGGAGTACAGATCTTCTGTCCTGAACTTACCAGCGTAAAAATTCCTGAATACTTTACAATGTCACATTTGTAATCGTAGATTTTAATGGCCAGGTCATGCTCATAAAAATAAATAAGAAAGAGTGAAAAGCGTTCTTAATCCTTCCTTCCTGTTTAGGGCACATACTTCCTAGATGTTTTCTCAGGAAGATCCATCAACACTTTGTTGAGCCTCTTAACACACACACAAATGCACCAAACGCACGCACGCACACACAAACACACACATGCACATATTAAAACATTAATGTAATAACAAAAAAGAATTAGAAACATTTACTTCTTTTTTTTTCCACAATTACACAATATCCTATTACTTCCTGCTTCAGAATCTGGACAGCCGATGTTGGGACACGTCTTCCGAGGTTCATCCGATGCTGTTCTTGTTTGTGTCGGGCTTCTAGCTAGATCAGGAAGCGTACACCGGAATCACCACACACCGGAAGAAATACACTCTCTGGCCTTGAACGTCAATGAGCTTGTTTGTGACTACGCTTCCACAAGGCGCCATTAGAGCGCAAAGAAACAAGGCAACGATATTACGATATTATTACTTACCTCTCAAACCCAGACGGTGCCCATGGGCTAATCCACAAGCAGGAATGAAACCCTAGTCTCAAAATTATGCAGCTGTGTCAATCATTGGCGTATTCATCCAAGGACAGATTCAAACAAATTCTGGCCCTCCAAGTTTAAGACGGTCATGTCTAAACACTCTGGTAGCCCAGCTGCCCTTGCCTTTCTTGATGTCATGTGCACATATGGCTGTTTTTTCCTTCACGTCATGTGCTCTCTGTTTTTTTGTTTTCATACCGTGCTCAAAATGATTTCCCCCCTGGGAATCGTGAAGACGTTACACTAAGGACAGCTCGAGGTACAGATAACGTGTCCTTCTCCACACCTCAAGCCTGCCCGTGACTGTGACACAGAGCAGTACCTAGCTAGCTGCTTCGCCCTTGACGTCCACCACGCAGGGCTGCCTTCTGAAGGCCACATACTGTCATCTTGACTCCAGACATCAGCAAGCTTAACAGAAGCTGTTCAGGCCGAATATGAGGGGCTGTTTATAAAGCATCTTGTCAGCAAAGGCCTGCTCAAAGTAGCGGTCAAATGAGCTGCCCAACTTCCAAATAAACCTATGCCCCCCCTCAACAAAAACAACAACATATTAGGAACACACACCTCCCACAATTACACACACCCATACACATGACTGACCAATGCATATATTTGGAGAAAATAACATATTATGTTATTTTACAAAAAGATGGGACGAGTTTAAAGAGAAACAGGATGTTTGACAAAGTAAATTAGGAAAATAAATATACAATATGTTATTGGAACATCAGGTGGTTACTGTATACTGTATGTTAATTGTTAGAAAGTATTTGAACCCGTTCAAAACTAATTACCCTCATTTATTTGAAATAGAAGCTAAATTTAATATTTGCATAACATTTGTACCATCTGCATGGGCGTGTGTCCTGAAAATGAATTACCTCAGCAATGTTTACCAGAAAGGTGAGTTCCAGAGATTTATTCAGCATTACCAGCTTTTGTTATTCAATTATGACCATAAGCTATTGTGATTTTTTGTGATTATTTAACCTTAACTTATTATGGGAAAGCCATTTAGACCAGCACTGCCTCAAGGACAATAATTTAACAACCAATTGTAAATAGGGGGAAAACACCCAAATAAAAGTACAGTGTAGTATTTCAGCATCTTAACAATACAGATGGATTTGTATGATTTATCAGGGACATCCAAGCACTCATGAAGTGTCCTGAACTACCCTACTGGCATCTAGGATTAAAGATTAAGACAGTAGAGCTCTTTGGGAATCTAGGTAATTATAGTTACATGTTTCATTGTTTAATTTTGGATATGTCAATTTCATTCAATGTGTCAATTTCATTCAATGTGCCAGGTGATGTATAGTAAACTGCATCACTATATGGAGAATTACACTATTTTATTAGCACAGTACATGGAATCATATAATGACAATGTGTTTAATGGTCAGGATGCCATCTTTTGAATGTATATTCATCCATTAAGAAATAAGGGTGCTAAAAAGGGTGCAAAAAAGTGTCATTGTCAAAATACATTTGGTGAATTTTAAATTATAAATCAATCTTAAAGATGCAGAATGTGACTTTTGTAATTAACAAATGTATTTTTAAACTGCCAACTTTGCCCTGGATGATGTGTAATATGCTGTTTATATGTGCAGAATAACTGTCACGCATTAGTTATGTCACAAAGTGGAGACGCGGGAGGCAAATGCGAAGAAAAAGGAAACACTTGTATAGGAAACACTTGTGAAATCAAAAGGACGGCAATGAGTCAAATGATAACTTGAAATGCTAAACTTATTTGCCACACGAAACACATGAACACTAACAATAACCCACAAATCACCCAAACAACCCAGCAAACTAAATATGTGATTGATTACAGAACTGATCCCAGCTGTGAGTCGTTGATTAAACAAAAACAGAGAATTCATGTTGTTGGTGATGAACTGGAAATGATAGTCCGGGGGACAACAAAAACACTAACACAGAGTCAGTGGCGCAGGAAGTCACCATCTCAGTCACACCAGCAGGGGCAGATTGGTACAAGTTAGTAATAAGTTTAAGTTTGATGGTTTTGATGACATACAGTTGTGTGCAAAATGAAATTTCCATGATTTTCATTTATAAATGATTCGGTGTTTGGATCAGCAATTTCATTTTGATCTACCAAATAACTGAAGGACACAGTAATATTTCGGTAGTGAAATGAGGTTCATTGGATTAACAGAACATGTGCAATATGCATCAAAACGAAATTAGACAGGTGTGTAAATTTGGAACATGATGACCATAATGACCATTGTTATGTTCGGAGGAAAAAGAGAGGCTTGCAAGCAAAAGAACACTACCATAACCCCAGGGCAAGGGTGGCAGCATCATGTTGTGGGGGTGCTTTGCTGCAGGATGGACTGGTTCACTTCACAAAATAGATGGCATCATGAGGAAGTTCTTTCAAATGGACAATGACCCCAAGCATACTTACAAAGTTGTGGCAAAATGGCTTAAGGACAACAAAGTCATGTTATTTTAGTGTTCATAACAAAAACGCTGACCTCAATCCTATAAAAAATGTGTGGGCAGAACTGCAAAAGTGTGCGCAAGCAAGGAGGCCTACAAACCTGACTCATAAGCTTGTAACACTTGCCCCAAGTTAAACAATTTAAAGGCAATACTACCAAATACTAATTGACTGTATGTAAACTTCTGACCCACTGGGAATGTCATGAAAGTAATAAAAGCTGACATAATCATTCTCTCTGCTATTATTCTGACATTTCACATCCTTGAAATAAATTGGTGATCCTAACTGATCTACGACAGGGAATTCTTACTAGGATTTAATGTCAGGAATTGTGAACAAATGAGTTTCAAAGTTTTAGGCTGTGTATGTAAACTTCTGACTTCATCTGTAGAGCACAAATACACGAGCTAATACATAATTTTCCAGGACCATTTGATTTACCTCTATAGAGACACTTTTAAGACTAGTGGCCAATATCGTGGAATGCATCTTTATTGTGATTTAAGTTTCAAGTTTTATTTAGGAAAAGATAAAAGGTAATGAAATGATTAGTGCATAGACTGCTGAAAGAAACTTGGTAGAAGGAAACTCATACCTTTTCAAACTATGATACATTTAAGAAAAGCAAAGTAACTTTAACTTTTTCTTAAGGTAAAAGTCCAAGTTGTATAAACAGTAGATAAAGTCATAGCACACTTTGGACCCCAGACCGATGCCGTCCCTGAATATGTAGCAGGTGTGAAATGGTTATCTAGCTAACAAACCAAAGGGGGGGGGGGGTGGAATACAGTATAAGTGATGCTGTAATTCAAGTTAGTCCACTAGGTAGGAAAAAATGTAGGTTTATAGCCTTTAAGTGTTTCTTTCTGTTTAACCAAAGAACATCCTAATGTGTTAAACTTCGAAACAGTTCTGGCTTTCAGAGGGGCATAGTTAACCTTCAAGAAGGTCCTGTTTTCCAGAGAGATGGTCATTTGGTCCCTCAAGCCGGATCACAGTCTTCCAAAGACACAATATTCTCTCCACAAATGTTTGGAATGCAGTGGCAGAAACCAGACCCAGTTTTACAGGTCACAGTTTGGGATAAACAATCCTCCTTGCCTGCCAGATCTGTACAAGTGACTCTGTGAACCTTTCAACAGCCTAGACACAGCACCTAATGCCCTGCGTTGTTCACTATCTGGATGAACACTGACTGCAATCCTGTTTACAGAGATGCTATATTTCAGAAACACTGTGGACAAGATGCTGGCTAAATTTGCGGCACTGGCACCTTGTTGAGGTCTGGCTGCTCCAAGGATTTTCTGTCTGATTGTCAGTTTGATTTGCAGAAGTACAAAATACTCAACTTGTTTCCCTCATCAGTTCCTTCATCGCAGTCCACTAAAGTGTGAGAGACACATTTCATCAGTCAAACTGTTGCAGGGGTATGCTTGGGGATCACTCATGCAATGGCTTTAGAAGGACTTATGCCATCGATTTTACAACAGCATTTATAGCAAGTGTGTCTTTAGTGTTGACAAGGCTACAGGTTCTGGTTGCCGTTGACATGCTGATTAATTGTTTGGGGACTAAAAATAACCATGTTAGACACTAGCGGGATATCAAGGGCTAATCAATCCCATGAATCTGTGTTTAGGTTTAGGCCACTGGTCTTAAAACTGGTGCTGTTGAGGAAGGAAGGGTTGCCAAACATTTTGCACTACTCTAGTGTATGTACTGTATGAGCCATATTGTACCCCATGCAATCAAAAACTCTATTAAATCTTAAAATTGTATGGCTTGCTGAGGTATGATCGTGATTCTAATTATAGATAATGTACATAACCAAAATATTCCACAAGTGCCCCACAGCATCTTTAAAAGGTGAGGAATGTTTAAACCTTGTTCAGAAAGGCCATACATGCCAGCTTTGTGTAAAGCTTGTGAGATTGTTGTTACATGCACAGAATGATCTCAACCATAAGGACTTTGCCATTGACCCCTTCGTAGCTTCCCTGATTAATGTCCTCCTGGCTCGGTCATCCAGTTTGGTGGGATGGCCTGATATAGGCAAGGTGTTGGTGGTGCCATACACTTTCCACTTCTTAATAATGCTCCGGACAGTACTCAGAGGGATAGTTAAAGCCTTTGAAAAAATGCTGTATCCTTCTCCTGACTTGTGCCTTTCCACAACTCTGTCCTGGAGCCCATTTTCCAACCATGGTGTATTCTTTGTGTCGCCATGCATTGCTAGTAATGGACTCATCATGGAACAGTCGGTTTCACTTATAAAGTAATCAACACCACTACAGTTGATGTCAGGTAGGGAGGGGAGGGTGTAGCACTGGGCCATATGGTTCCAAATCTATATTTTAATGGATTGTGTCAGGGTTCAAATCCTGGTCGCAGCCCTCCCACTGCCGGGGGTTCTGAACAGCTCCACCTTTCGGTACACATCGGTACAGCTCCACACATCGGTACAGGTCCACCTTTGCTTTGTCATGTTGCTCACGTATGCAGGTCTGGCTCCTGTGAATTCAATCAAGGATGTATAATTGGCAAATGTGTGATTCCTCCCACATGTGTACCATCAAAAGTCTTCCTTGTTGAATGAGTAGTGTGATAAGAATCAGACAGCTTGGTGACACGTGCTTGGAGGAAGCATGCGATCGACCTTCCGCCTTCCAACACCTGAGGGGGCTGCAGATGAGACGAGGCTAGAAGGGGATAGGCGATGACATATTGGGTGGGGAGAAAAATATGGGTAAAAATACAGACAAAGGTATGGGACTGTATTGAAAAGATCCTGAAGGTACAAAATGCCTCATGTCCTTCCGTCATTTATTTTCTCTTCCATGAACGCACGCACACGCACACACACGCACACAAACGCACAGTTACATTTGTATGAACACTCTCAAACTACAAACTCTGTGCACACACCACCTCTTAATTCTTACAAAACAACAGATCAACAGCCAGGGACAGACAGACAAACAGGAACAAGCAGGCGCCTGCACACACACATACTGTACAGACACGCACACGTACAAACACGCACACATACTGTACAGACACGCACACATACAAACATATTGTACAAACAGACACACACACAAACACACACACACTCACACATACTGCACAGACACGCATACAAACACACACACACACACAGTACAGAAACAGACACATACAAAACACACACACACACACATACAAACACACACACATATTGTACAGACACACACACACACATACACCCACTCAAATCCCACTAAGACTAAATCACCCGGAACTGAGAAACCACTGAGCAAAGAGACTTTGCACTGAGCTCCCAAATATTCAAAGATTAAGTCAAAGATTAAGTGTGCAAGCTTAAGACGTGGTAAAAAATAACAGCATGTTAAATTGGCTCCTTGTACCTGTTACTGTCTGACAGAGAATGCTAAATCACACAAGGCCCTAAAGCTGGAAGATCTCATTTGTAAATGGATACCTACAGTGTGTTGCCTTAGCCAGGTTTTTCAATCACAACTTTAGCCAATCAGAACATGGATGCCAGGTCCAGCCCATTTTTTACGTGAAATTACTGCAGATACAAATGAACACTATTAAAGGGGCAATTCAAGTTTCAACATTATATACATTTTAAATTCAACCAGAAATGTACTAAAAACAAACTTTAAAACACGTCAAGACAGCACACGTGACATATATTTTAAAGTCCATGCATTGATGTGTTCATTTTAGAATTTAATTTTGTACACCTAAAATATTCAAAAAAGTAAAAAAACAAAGCAGTTGAATGCATTTTGTTGTTACAGTGCACTATAATAAATCTAAGACTGTGAGATCCTGCATCCCTGTCTGAAATTTTGAGAGTGGTGGCATTTATTCAGGATCATCCAATAGCTTCTTCCTGGAACAGAGGTGGCTAGATCCCTTTGTTATGGGCCCTTTAAGATAAGCCAAAGACCACAGACGCCGGATAAGACGCAGTAATAAAACGGTGTTACCAAAACAAGAAAACAGTCCGTAGACATCAAGGTTCTTATTTTCAGAGGTCACATCTTGAGTCGTAATTTCAGAGGCGTGGAAGTGTGACTTCTGGCACGAGACCAGGGGTGGCACGCCCATACGAAATCTGAGTGGACCGACAAACACATAAAGTTTTTATCTTTAAACACACTCGCACCAAGCACACAGCTCTACTCACCTTTGAAACCTAATGTTGAGGCTTGGGTGTTTGTGTCCGCTCGTGTGTGTTCCTATGTGTAGCGATATAAATGACAGCCAATTCAACAGCTGAGGACAAAGCCAGTATTCCGCCAGGGCTAGTGTTAATAAATAACCTCAGCGGGGCAAGCTAATTCAGGCTAGGGTGGACATGGAGTTCCAGGTGAGGAGAGCCAGGGTTAAGCACACAGACTAAACAACTGTGATCAATGTCTTTCACAAAGGAGTACGTTAACAATTTATATTGGTAAAGGGCTTATAAAGGGGTATGTATAAATAATTAATAAACAATGTATAGATGTTAAAAGGACAAGAGGGTTTTGAATGTGGGATAAGAGTACTACTGGAGATGCCTTCAATTACCACTGGGAGTGTAGCACAGTGTATTAGAACAACTGACTAGTTATAGCAATTTATTTACCAACACAATATAAAGTTTATAACTTAAAATTGAGAATGTATTAACAATTGATAGTCTGTGTTATAAATATTGTGTGCAACCAATAAGAAAGGACCCCATAGAGGGAAACAGGATGGATGGTTTGTTAGCGGCTGCATTGAGAGCTACAGTACAGTAGGACAACACTGAGAAACAAATAGAACTGGACTTAAAGCTACCACTAGTCAATATAATTTTACCGTCTGCGCTGTGGACTTCCAGAGCTCTTAGGCCCTTTATAGGGTAACACTTTTGAGAGTCCAAAAAGTGTATCTGTAGATGCTCTACAGATTATCTGCAGACGATCAACAACATTTTAACAAACTATCTACTAACCCTAACCTTAACCCTTCCCCTAGGGTTAAGCCTAACCTTAACCATTACCCTAAAACATATTCTAAACTTACCCCTACCCTTAAACTACACAATTAGTTGCATATCAACAGATAGTTTATTGATAGTCATATCATCAACGAACTGTCTGTAGAGCACCTACAGATGGAATTTCGGACTCTCCAAATAAAGTGTAACCGGTGGAATTGCTCGGCAGCGCTGGTCTCTAGTTTGTCCTGTTAGGCCATTCAAGCTGAGAACCCATAAGCCTAAAATACACCAGTAGGAGAAAGGTTTGGCCATAAGGTGAGTGTCTACCAGGTCGCATATAAAAATAAACTACCGTAAAAGGTCTCCCCCATAAATTAAGGCAGAAGGGCAGATGGGCGGTGAGTGCAGGTTAACATCACCCCTCCCAGCTTCTACCCTCACGAGCCAGGACTTTTCCCCATTTTCCTTCCCTCCCAAACTCCCACTATCCCTGCCTTGTCAGCAGCTCCGCAACTCTTGGACATAGGTGTGGGATGGCGAGCGGCACGTGCATGGTTCATCCAACCACGTCGCCCAGCCGCCGATTGGACCAGGAGTTCTTACCATGGAAAAGGGGGGGTAGGGGTTTACAGGGAGCAGAAGGCAAACCAGGGGGAGAGAAAACATGATACCGGAGATGAAATGGATATAAATAGGCTTCATGTATCAACATTACTACTGGCAGGCGTAGCAGTAACGGGAGCAGTCGTAATGATTTGCAGAGAAACCGTCTTTCCAGTAGCTTTACATTTTATGGAGGTGATTCGAAACATCCAATATTAACGGGTTGTAACTGCAAGGGGCATTGCTGCCACATCTACGAAGATAATGTCTACAGCAGGGGCTACCACTCTGCGGGTGTTCACTCCAAGCCTACACCGTACGTCAAGTCAGGACAAGGGAAAAACAAAAGCCTTCAAGGTGCGCGCCCGTGTTTGTGACGTTCATTGATATTACTATTTCAGTCCAGTCATCACTGGAAAGTAAATGAAGCCAATAGCCTCGCACTCCTCCATCTAACACACAATCACTTTTACGGTTGACACCACCGACCCCACCCAACATACTTTCTCCACGTTTTGAACGCAGGGTTAGTGGTTTTAATTCCCAGGACCCCTAATTTATCCAATGGACTCAGACATCTGGAAAAGATGATACCAAATGGCATATATTAAGATGATAATTATTATTAATTGGACTGGACGGGGAGGGCTCTTCTCCATTCGCTCCTCTCTTCATCGCTCCGTTTCCCTCCGCTCGCTCTCTACCTCCATCCTGACCCCGCCCCTTCCTTGAAACAGATGAAGGACTTAATCCTGGGCGCTACCTCATCAGTCCAATAATCTAATTAAGGGGAAAGAGTGTCGGGACGGATTCATTTCTCTGTCGGCTGCAGCGCGGAGCTCCTACCTGCCCCTTTTCCGCCACGCACACGGCATTAATCACCAACCCGTCCCTACGCAGGCGGGGATGGGGATAAAACAACCCTCTATCTCTCTCATAAAGGGTCTATATCGTTCTTCCTCTGAAAGGGGCCTCTTCCCTCTGTACCTCTGCCTCCGTCTTTCTCCCTCCCTCTCTCTCTGAAAGATACATATTTCATGGTGCATTACGGGTGTCTTCCCTCAGCCCGGCCCGACAACTCATTAGAACCATTCAAAGGAGAGATGGAGTAATGGAGGGATGGAGGGGAGGGCCACATCTCCACTCACTGAGGGTAGAAACCTGTTTACCGGTCGCTCCCTGGAATCCAGCTGTGCGCTGCGATTAGTTGGGCAAATACGCTCTTATCCTTGTACGCTCTGCCCAAACCAGGGAGATGGTTCAATCCATCGATCTGGGGTTTCAGGGGAAAGGTGAATTCTGTTTAGGCGCTCATTTGGTCGGCTTCGGCTGCATTAAAGTGATTGGTGAAGAATTATGAAATAAACAAGCATATACTCGGCTCAGTATGTCCATGTTGATTGGGGCTGGGTCTTACAGCTCCTTTCCTCCTCCAGGTCAAAGTAGACCGCAGCCGACAAATTAAAAAGACAGTCCAAGTGGACCTTACTGGCTTACAACCTGTGATCTACTGGACTATGAGGGAGCAACGGGGGGGAGCACAGCATTGGTGCCAACAGCCCTCCTCTGAAGACTCTGGTCAGGGCATGGCTAAGGATATGGTGAGAGAGAAGGGACAGAACGAAAGAGAAAATGGGACTGGCACACGTTTAGCGTGCCAAACAACACGCCAGATAAACACCGGCAACTGTGTGTGTTTGCACACTTAAAAAACGCCCGGTAACCACAGCGACAGTGGTGGGATCTCCCTCCTCCCATTTCAGCCTTCTTCCATCTCAATTACATGAGACGGGCACAGCCAGGGCCTCAACAGGCCTCCCCTGGCCCCGAGGTGGGGGCCGCACTCCCCAAACACATGGGGCTGAGGATCGGGGGAGATTGGGCGGGTGAGGAGGAGGGGATGTCTGGCCCCAACCTGTGGAGCTCAGCTGGCCGTTGGAAGGGAGGCTGATTGTCCGTGGCGGCCCGCTGAGCAGTGATTGCCACAGCTGAGGCCCCTGGGAGATTCCCTCCGATGCTCCATAGCTCAAATGTGACACGTTACAAAACACGGGCCACCACTGCCTCCACTAACCCCTCACCTATCCCACCACTCGCTGTTGTGACCTGCTTCAAACGACGCCACCCTGAACACCTTATTCTTTCACTGTTCTCTTGTTTTTTTCCATCCTTCCACTTCACTTGCACTCTTGTTCTAGGGGGTTCCAGCTCAAAAATCAAAATAGGACTGAAATGTAATATCTTAGCCAGTGAATTTACTTGCATTCTTTGCCATAAATATGTGCGGGCGAGCATCAGGTTCACAATCATATTGGGTTGGGTTTAATAATGGATAATACTAATCACAGAAAACACACAACTGCTTTGAAATGGTTTAGAAGTGTATTTTAGAGTTACTATAGGCACACCATTTCAGCAGTCAACCCATTTCCCCAATAATGTTCTGGGGTAGCAAGTAGATTTTATTTTGTATTTATATGAGACATGAGCCATAGAACCAGAGGAAGTTGAATGGAAACAAGGAAAGTAATCAAGTTGGGTTTAGGCATTATGTTGCTAGAAGGGTCATTTAAATTCCTTGTATTGATGACTGGCAAGACTTACAAAGATGATCATGCAGATTAATTTCTTCATGAGAAAAAGCTGCTATTTTCCTACCCTACTAATGACTCTGTGAAAGTATAAACGGCCTTGCACTACTATATTTCCTGCTACTTCCTGTGCGGGGTGTTATTTTGCCACAGTAAGTAGTTTAGGGGGAATGGGAGGCTGGACGGGACCAAAGCAAAGACATTAACAAAACTCCTCTAACCTGTCCTATCTCCTAACACAAATACACAACACTAATCTGGCACACTATCAAGGCGCCCTAAACAAACTTACACCAGTTGGTGATCCGCCCAGGTCTAACTAGTGTGCTATAATAAGGGAGTATCCCTACCGGTGATGTATATTTCAGAGCAGTTCTAAACTACTCCTCAACCCCCTGTGAACAAAAACAAACAAAGAATTAATATAATAAGGAGACACACAATTAACACACTACATAGGCCTATCAAACACACTACCAAACAAAGCGCTCACTCTAATAACACTACTAAATCACACACACAATAACTAGGTTAACAACTGTGGCCAGTGCCACACACACACCAAATACAGACCAAAAACAATTAGCCAGAGCATATGCAACCAACCAGGCAGAGAGAGCAACAGAGAGCAGTCAAACACAGACTGACAAACAGTCTCTAAGTACTTTCAGTACTAAATGTGGCCTGGACCACACACACCCAGACACAGCTCAACGGAAAGCAACCTTACACCTTGGTAGAGAGAGAAAGCGAGTCACTTCTTCTTTGAATTATGGCAGATCGCAACCGACTTAAAGATGCATATACTGCCACCTACTGTACCGGAGTGTGCCCTAACCTCAACCTACACCACACCACATCACCTCTTCTCTCCTACACCCCACAGTCCCTGTCTCTACCCTCACTGTCCACTGTACCTCATAATACACTCTCCCCTTCCTGTTACCATCCCACTTCCTCGGCTACCAGTCAAGTCCCCTCCCCCGTATCAAAGATTTACCTTCCCCCGGCCCACCTCCACACTCACCCTCACTTTCCTACATGTACTCTTAACCAACCTATCTGCCACTTCGTTACCCCACCCCCACATGAGCCGGCACCTAACCGAGAGCGAGTCATATACAAAATGGCACTTTTTATACAGAAGACGGGCATTATGGGATAGCTGTGATGACTGCGACCAGGCGCACCGGATTATGGAAGGGAGGAGTCATTGATAAATGATAATTGGGACTGATTTGCACCACCTGTGTGGAATAGACACACAGAGCAAAGATAAACACACAGAGAACAGGAACACAGAACAGGTTATACAGAAATACCTGTACACTTACACTGGGGGACGTAACAGGGAAAAACACATATTTCCCAATTTTTGCAACAAGATGCAAGCAACTTCAATGCTTTTAATGATTAACGGATGTACAGGTCATGACATGACATAGGATGAAGAAGCAATATTTCAGGCTGCAGCTCCAGTCAGCTTGTTAGGCATAGAGGACTGAGATTGTCCACTGGACCCTGAGGTCTGGGAATGCAGCGGTTTAGGTCAGTCAGTGGGGTCAGTGACATTTTAAAAACATTTCAATAATAGGAAGACGTTTTGATGAAATTGGTCGTTGGTATCTGAATATCCTAGATATAGAAAATGTGTGTGTACTTAATGACGAATAATTATCAGGAACGCTAATAAATAATGTCAGCTGTGTCACAGCTGGTTGAAGTGACACGAAAGCCCTCTCTCCTCTATAATGTCATGTTCATGTGTTTGGATCTCATCCACTGATGGGAGATAATCCGCTGTTTCATTCACATGGATGACATCAGCAAATCCTTCCGTTTCTGTTGGCTGAATTAATCCTGAGTCTGTTATGAAGGAGCCAATCCAGTGAATTTCAAGAGAAGTGTCCGGGCAGATAAATGACAGAAGCGATAGAAGGACAGAGGGAGAGAGTGAAAGGAGGGAGGAAAAACAGAAAGGGAGTGGAGAGAGACTGGCAGCCGCGATAGGCCCATGTTCAAGCTCAGAAAGAAAGAGGAGAAACTCATTCCGCTACGCTAAGCACAATCAATGGGTTCTCTCATTTGCGTTAGCATTACCGCTAGCTGGCATAACTGAAGCAGAGTCGAGTTCTTTTATTGTGGTATCTGTGGTGCATTGTTAGAAGTTTATGGTAAGTGTGTGTCCGGCCGCTAACAGAGTTTTGAGTGTGTTTCTTCTTTCGTGTGTGTGTGTGGGTGTGTGTGTGTGTGTGTGTGTATCGGTCTGTGTGTGGAGTGTTTGTTAACATGCCTGGGCTGGAGGTCAGATAAATGCGTGTCATGGACGTGTGACTTAGTGACATGGATAAGTTCCTCAACACACGCTCGATACAGATTAGGCCTACTAGACATTTTGTAAGTCTAGACCGATTTAGCTAGTCCAGGGTACTGTAAATACTGACATATTATCACATCAAGGACATGAAAACATAGAGCATTATTCCATAAGTTAACCTTAACCATAAAAACCTAGCTTAACCCCTAAACATAACTGTACATTTTACCCTGACCCTAACCCTTAAATCTGCAACATTTTGTCTCCCACCAGGTTAGTAAATGGTGAATATAAACACTATATAGCCTATTTCACAGCATGTGGGAATTTGTTTTTAGTGGGAGATCAGCAGAGAGTTCCACATTTAAATACACATGTATTTGCCAAAATGGCAATTTCCATTCTTGAATAATTTTGCCAGGCTACTTTCTGGCCGCAGATGTGGTGTATTAGCAAAAACAAACTTCAAACTAGCTTGAGTGGGCCTTTAAGAAATAACAGCTGCCAGACAGTGAAGGGGGTGGGGTGTAGATGAGGAATTTTCCCTTTTGAAGACAAAGCTGGATTTGGCGTTAGCTCCATTAGTCTTCCAAGCATGGGAAACAGTACAGCATGTGTTGAGTGAGGGTTGAGGATGGCCTCATTGTTTGGCCATGCTGAAAAAGCCAGGATAGGCAAGGAATACAAGAAGTATGTTTAGTCTAATTCCTATTTATTTTGACAGTGAAGTTAAACTAGTATATTATGAAAAGTCTTGTCTATTCAGCACTAATTGGTGAATAATATACTGTAGTGTCATCCATGTATTTTTGCCCCACAATATCATAAACGCCATAATTATGGTATGCGTAATCACACTAACCTAGAGAACTACCTAACCAAAAACTAAACCTAGAGAACTCCCTAACCAAAAATTATGATTAGTTTACACACTACGATTGTGTCTTGGGCCGACATCGGCTTGGATTTGGAAAATGTTGATGAAAGCTATCAGAATCTATTGTAGTGTAAAAAGGCACTTAGGGTAATGTACCTTGCTCAAGGACACAACGACATTTGGCACAGGCAGGAATCGAAACGGCAACCTTCCGACTTATGATTATGTACGGTCATAATGGATCATGAATAATGACATGAAGCTAGCTAGTCCAAGGTGCAAACCACAAAGAGAAGTATTTCCATACATTGTGAATGAACTACCCACTTTCAACATATAAACACACACACACAATCACATGACCACATCCAGGCCATTAAACACACACACACACCAGCCACCACAAGTGAGTGTCCCTGTTTTCAAGACAAAGCCAGGTTGGGAATTAGCTCAATTTCTTCCAGGCTTCCAAGCACGAGAACCAGCCTGGCAGATCTTTGTTAAAATATGGTTGAACGTAAATACAGCATTTGGCTGGGCTAGTGAATCTAAGCAAGCTCTATATGAAGTAGGTCCAAAGATAAATGGTAAACGGACTGCATTTATGTAGCGCATTTCTCTGACCAACAATGGCCACCAAAGCACTTTACATTGCCTCACACTCACCCATTCATTCACACATTCATACACCGACGGCGGTGTCAGCCATGCAAGGCGCCAGCCAGCTCGTCGGAAGGAGCTGGGGTTAGTTGACCTGCTTATGGACACGTCGACACTTGGTCAGGAGGACCCGGGGATCGAACCACCAAACTTCCGCTTGCTAGACAACCTACTTGACCCACTGAGCCACTGCCGCTATATATTGAAACTTAGATTAGTGGCTTTGCTATACTGATGCCACTACTCAGCCTTTTCCTTACTAAACAAATAGCTAAAGAAATACACATCTTAATACATACATTTTATATGTGGCACTACAAACACCTGATACTATACACGACAAACACTTGATACTATATAATTAAAAAACATTTTTAAAGAAAGTGCAAATGTTATTTTTCCAATGTGGTAAATATATTACAACCCATTTTAATACATCTTTTAGTAAGCTGATACAAACCGTTTGGATGTTATCGTGATAAAGACTTCCGGCTGGATGAAGAGGGTTATGTGTAACCCAAAAACACCAGGCACACTGTGTCCTTGGCTCCAGCTGTCTGACCACAGCTGCCCGGCTGTAAGAGTAAAGCAGCAGTATAGTTAGTTTAGCTACCAAGCCAGGCAGACTGTTAAAGCACATTTAGTGATTTACACCAACATTGTAGCCTATAACTAATGTCTATGTGTGTAAATATCTATGAATAAATATCTAAGATTAAAACAAAACGGTAGTGAGGGTACACTAATTAGGCTGGAACAGAATTGACTTCTTCAAAACCCTCACAACTACTTTAACTTTATGAGTGACCACAGAAAAATGTAATAAGTCACTCCTTGAATATAGGGCAGAAAGGTCTGTTCACGTTTTCAGAAAAATGGGACATAAAATGCTAGCTACCTTTTCAAGAAATCGAAAATAAGAGAGAACTCTGAAAATACCTAAAGCCAGCAAATGTCCATGCAAAAAAACTGTTAATTCCAAAACAAAATCTGAAGCCCAATTTGGAGCTTCGGCTGGCTGTGATACTTCCTGGTATTGAACCTGCTACTATGGAGTGTATGAAAATACTATAATAAAAATATTAAACTTTGTGTTGCCTGATGAGATCTGAAATTCCATGTGTGATGAAAGATGTTTTTGCAGGATTCTGTTTTAGCCTGTTTTATCAGAGCTAAAACTATCCTGGTATCATAGATTATACTAGGCTAGGTTTAGAGAGGGGGGCTATAAACCCTTTCTTCCCCTTGCGTGACAGAGCTGATGGGATCGCCTGGCTAAGGGGTAGTTAAGTGCGATCAAGAGGCAGATCATGAGGTCAGTGGCAGGGTGATAAAGGCATGTTGAGCCAATGGCCAGACAGCGTTTAAATTAGCGTTGACATTCTATGATGTGCATTATGTATGACTGTATGCACACATGCATTCATTTATGGTTGCTAGTGTTTATGGGCCTTACATGTTCTGCATAGCCCGACTAATGTTCATATGTGAGCACACACTTTACTGCATCGTTGGGAGTACTACGAGTGCACTATCCTGCAAAGCACAGCATTATTTAGTACAATAATTTTCATACAGCAAAATATGTGTTGACAGAACACTGTGTTTGTCACTATCCGTTCGATAAATGAAGTTGGCCATATCCCAGGAGAAACTGTACAGAGACTGTATTTGAATGAAATAGGGAATCTAATGTCAAAGATGAATCATACACTTTTGTCAGAAAAGTGGTATTCTTGTTTCATTGATAAAATGTTTCGTGTTACGACGTAAACAACAACAGAGCCTCCTGTGATGCAAATCGACATCCCTGATTGGCCGGCTGGCTGTCGGAGGAGGAGGAAGAGCGTCGTCGGTCCTTTCGTCACTGGCCCAATGACACGGCAGCCCTGATCTGTCACCGCGCTGGCATCATCAGAGATGGATACGCACCACGTGTCGCAGAGGCACTGTCACGCTCCGCCCGCCCGGTAAAACAAGACAGGGAGTGAAAGATGGATAGAGGGAGCAAGCGAGATGGAGATAAAGGGATGAGACGAAGAGTGAAGGGCAGTAAAAGAGCTGCATACAGAGAAGAGAGGGAGTAGAGACGGAGAGGTAGTTTGGACACGAGGTTGAACGCCAGCACCAGAGTGACAGATCAGGCATGACGACGCTGGGATGGCAGATTACACAACAAGCCCCCCCCACACACACACACACATACAGTGACAGTGGCGCAAACAAGACGTATTGAGTCACTGCTTAAGAATGACTTGCATCCAGGCGGCAAACACATCTACAGCACAGGCAAAAACACTGGACAAATTACTAGAAGGCTAGTTTAAAAATGGACCTTCCCCTATGCCCTGACTCCGCCCACTCCACCTTTTTCAGACATTTTAGGCCTTTTTCCAAAAATGGAACTGTAGTTTATGTGTTGGAAAGTGCGAGTGAGCCCTCCGAAAGTGCAGTGGAATATTCTGGAAGGGAATTGGGTTGGGGTTGGATTGTTACCATGCCCCAGTAGGTTCAGAAGCATGCAGGCCAGCGCAGCAGGGGGGGGCTGAGTTATCGGCATGTTGCTCCTCATATGTCCCCTGTATAGCATCGGGGGCCCAACCCTACGGGGCTGTCAGGGAAATCAATATGTATAGCAGTGAGGGAAGCTGTGTGGGGGAGAACGTGTGTGTGCTCAAGTGTCATTGTGAGTTGGCAGGGATATAATGGGATTTCCAGTTCCGAAGAATGCACCTGATCATCACGCGAAGACCCCACCCTCCACACGCCACGGATCGATCTGTCTGCCAGACGCTGGGCCATTCATCAGTGAGACGGACACACCCAGGTGTGTTTTACGGTTGGCCAACGCTCAGTCACCACTTTACAGAGCGAAGGACCAGCCCAGCCCATAGAGAATAGCAACAAGATGAGGAACCAGAGGGACAGCTACAGAAAACCGGCAGATGAAGAAGGAATGAGACAGAGAACCCAGGCTGGTGAAGATGAGGACACCAGGCAGAGGCAGGCACCAGGTCGAGCAGCTCCGCTGGAGTCGAAAGCTAGCTAACATGTCTCCCTGACACACACCACTCAACCTCTGGCCTAACAACACGATAACTTGCCCCCTCGCCACAGCCTGCGGCTCCTTTCGCATTGTCATCATTACACTCATATTCAATTACCTTGACCTCCAGCGGGGCCCGGGCTTCCTGCTCTGGTGCCATGAAAGGTTAATTGAAAGCAAATGCAACATTAATTTCCTTATAATGAGAGCAGGTGACTGGCCATAACCACAGAGAAGCTTGTGACCTCGACAGGACTTCTGCGAATCTTCAAAGGTTACAGTTTTCTCAATCACATACTAGTGTTTCTTGGTTTAATGTTGTTGGCGATTAAAGACAATGATCGCAAGACAGAAACTATCTGGTCTTCTGCAAGATAGTAAATGTGTTTACAAAATGTAGCTGCCTTTACAAAACATGAATTAATCAAGACTATATTATACTATCACAATTACAAATAGCACACACATACATTACTCTTGAGTCCATGCAGACAGAAGTTAGTCTGTTTTCTTTTAATCCCACTAGACAAACACATGTTCTTAGATGCAGTAAAAGTAACCCAACTTTATTCTTTTCATCTCCGCCATATTGTAATTAATCCTAACAATGTGGAAGTTGACTAGATATTCCCCTACAGTATATTAGGTATAAAAATATATACAGTTGGTTTACTTCTACTTCCTAGGTTCCACCTACTAGGGAGTTTTTCCTAGCCACTGTGCATCACTTGTTGTTGCTTGCTCTTTGGGGTTTTAGGTTGGATATCTGTCAAAGCACTTTGAAAACTGCTGTTGTATAAAATCAATTTGTTTGATTGATACAGTCCTGTTCATAAGTTTACATACTCTGGTGGAATTTATAAGATGTGTCCCATTCTTTATAGAAAATATGAGTGACCAGTGTAATGTGATTCAAAACTATAAGGCAAAACAGCAATAGAGAAATGAGATGGTCCCCGTTTAGAAGTTTGCATACCCTTAGTTATACTTAATGATGGCTTTCAGTCTTTTTTGATACATGCGGATGAGCTACTTTATATTCTCAGGTGGTAATGGTGCCCATTCATCTTGGCAAAATCATCCAGGATCTGTAAATTCTTGGGTTGTCTTGCATGAACGGCACATTTCAGATCTCCCCAACGTGTCTCAATGAAATTGAGGTCAGGAGACTGTGATGGACACTCCAGATCCTTCACTTTGTTCTGCTGTAACCACTAAAGGGTTGACTTGGCCTTGTGTTTGGGATCGTAGTCATGTTGGAAAGACCAAGTGCATCCCATGCGCAGCTTCGGGGCTGATGAATGCAAATTGTCCTCCAATATATCTTGCCATACATTTTGACTAAATTTCCTGTGTCGCTGAAGCTCACAAACCCGACAACATCAGAGATCAACCTCCACACTTTACAGTAGGGATGTGTACTTCTCGTCATTTGCTTGTTGACTCCTCTCCAAACATAACGTTTATGGTTATGACCATAAAGTTCAATTTTGGTGTCATCGCTCCAAATGACAAGTTTGAGGCTGTTTGGTATATTGTAAGCAGGCTGTATGGCACTGGTGCAGTAATGTCAATTTTCTGGCACTGCGACATGCAGACCATTTTTTGTTCAAGTACCTCCTTATTGTGCATCTTGAAACAGCCAAACCATGTTTTTGCAGACAAGCCTGTATTTCAACTGAGGTTTTCTGGAAATTGTGTCTGAAATCTTCATTGGCCCACCTGACTGTGGCTTTGTATCAACAGAACCCCTTATTTTCTCTTTATCAGTGTGTACAGTACTGATTGGCATTGTCAAATCTTTGTTTTTTATTTCTATAATAATAATCATTTCAACTTATATAGCGCTTTTCAAGAACCCAAAGCACTTTACACAGTGAGGGGGATAGCCCACCTTATCCACCACCATATAAAGTTCAACTACCTATGAAGTTCCACTACCTTCTCACAGGTTATTTGACAGTTCTTTTGCTTTCCCCATGACTCAGCATCCAGCAAAGTCGGTGCAGCCTTGGATGAAATTTGCAGGTGTCTCTCAAGAGCTACGAAACACATTGAGTATTGATACACAGACACCAATCAAACATGTCACAGATGTGGGAAATTACCCTTAATAAACACTTAAATAACAATCAGGGCAAACAAATGCACCTCATAATTTTTAGCCCCCCTGCACAACTCAACACCCCACTACCAAACATGACCTTCCTCAACACCCCACTAATAAACATGACCTCCCTCAA
>JACXGM010003887.1:20743-40025 GCA_016801145.1 Umbra pygmaea | reverse complement strand
ACTTAAAATGTATTTTATATTAGTACAATGACCAAAAACTAATGTAATGACACGTTTATTGTTATCTAACTTTTGGATACTTACATTTAATCACAGCCAAAGAAGAATTTCGGCTTCGGAAACCCCTCCTATTTTGTGTCGCAACGGATTGTGGGCTATATCAGCCCAAAAAGCATGCAGGGTTGCATACTTCGAAAATCCCCCGGAAATAGTAGACCATCCGGGGATTGCTGACATACTATTTTTGCGTACTATGGTTTGGGACATACTAAATGTAGTCTGGCATACTATTTAGTATGCATACTTTGCGTATTGAGACGCACCCTGTTTTTGTTTTGCACACTGGGTTTTGTGCGTTGCGCACCATTCCATTCACTCCGGTCCCGAGCGTAATACGAGCCCGTCCTCCCCAATTAAGATCCACTGACCGCGGCTGATTTATATATATGTATATAATTATAATTATAATGAGGATGGTGCATAAACATTTAAATAAAACTAAGGGAAATTACTGTAGCTTGAATGTAGACATGTCATTTTTTCACTACCTCTCCCTACAAATATTTTATTCTGAAAATGTGTAATACAGATACTAACCACAAGTGTTAGGAATTGGTCTACTTTAAAAACAATGTTGTGGTTTAAAAAAATATTGTTCACAGGTTGCAGGTTTTTGGGCTGATTCTAAAGGTGAAATGCCGCCCCTGCATTATTCCTTGAAATTGCCTAAAGGTCATTTGACGCTTCGGAAAGAACAGTCAATGCTAGAAACTAACATTTGAGATTATGTGAAAGAGTAAATTCTGCATAAAATCATGTGTGTTCAACAGGGTTCTTTCAAGCTAGACAGAGCGACTCTCAAATGTGCATACCTCTATCCTTCTCTATGGTGGCTTTTATAAAATCAGACTGGAAAAAATAGATTCTGACATGATTACTGAAACAAATATTTTAGATTGTACATACAAATGATTAGTGGAATTACCAAAATGGAGATATATATTTGAGGAGTTAGTGGTAATTTTCTATTTGTTTGAAACAATTGTAGGTGCTTAATGTTAGTTGATGGTAATTTAACAATTTAATTTTAATTGTGATTGTTTTTCCCAGATTTTCCTTCCTTCCCAATTCCCTCTCTATTCCTGCCTTGTCGGCAGCTCCGCAACACCTTGTGCAGATCTGTGGGATAACGATTTGTGCTGCAATGCCCACTATGCCACGCAGACCAGCATAATTTTCACTCATTTTAATTGACTCATTTGGCAAACATGAACTCAACTGAATTGGGATGGCCAATAGCTTAATTTGAATGATGTTTTATGTACTGTATACATACCTTACACTTACTGTGTGCCAGCCGTGGTTGGTGGATCTTAATTGGGGATGCCGGGCCCGCATTACTTTCGGGACCGGAGTGAATGGAACAGTGTGTAACGCATCAAACCCATTGTGTGAAACCGTTCCGTTTCCCCAAGTCTGGACGGTAATGTGAGCCCGTAACAGCAATATTATAACAGTCCAAATTATAATTGAACATCATAATGTACTTATTTTGCTTAACCTGATGGGGTATTACATCCAACTGATAATGCTTGAAAATTGGCATGCACTTTGACAATGGCCATGTCATTTTCATTCACACCCTAAATTAGTTTAATGCAGATCTGAAAGAAGGGGAAAGAAGGTTTTACAGGTTGGCAATAAAGATTACAATAAAGATGAGTAACTGAAGCAACCGTACATCTCAGAATTTCTCCCAAATTACGTTCTCAGAAAACTATTTTAAAAACCTGAATTACGTTATATGCCAACATATTTAGTTTTTTTTACATTTGATCTACACGTTTTGTTATTAGGCTATATTTGTACTTCAATTACGTTGCTCCAGTACATTTCGTTTAGCGGATTTGTGCGAGAACATTCCACACATTCCATAGCGTTCCAAATTATATTGCAAAATTCACAGTTAAGGTTAGACATGAGGTTACTAACAGTTAAGGTTAGATTTGACGTTACTGGGGTTAAGGTTAGAATTAAGGTTAGGGTTAACATTACAAAAACCGATAATCGCGTATCTGCATGACGCAAGCAATGTAGAACATAACACACACAAAGTGCTGGTCTGGATTTGAACTTGCGAACACTGGCATGCAAGTCGCGGATTTATACGCCCGTCCACCATCCCCGGCCTCCACCCTAGCAAAAACTAGTAAATTTACATGCAACTTCATGATCTTATTCGAGTGTTCAATTTAGTTCCCTACAAACGTAATTGACCCTCTCATACGTTCATATTTCACATATTTCGATTTTACAAAATAGTTCCCCCAGAACGTATTTCATGTGATTTAGGGCTGAACTGAAGGGGTTATGGTTAGGTTTATGAACAAAATGTATGGGGGAAATAGTGAAAACATGTACATACAGTATGTGTTTCATTTACCTATATATATGTCCCCCAAAAATGTTACAGTGGTTCTCAACCACTGGGGGCATGCCAGTATGGATTTCACAGACAATTTTATCATGGTATACATGTGTTCCACAATAGACAAATTATAATGTAAACATAGTTTTTGTATTTTATGGCTATATATGACATTATGCTAAAAAATAAGAATAAAAGCAGAAGACCAAGAGAGTGAAGTTAGTTAGTTAAGCCTTGAAATTCCTGTGGGAACATAGGCCATCGACGAAGACACAGGCCATTCATCCTCTTTGATCTTGGGCCCTCTGTTCCAGTTGTTGCCACGTCAGCTCATCTTTCTTCAGCTCCTGTTCTGTGGTTCTTCTGCAGGTGGTTCTCGGTCTGCCTCTTCCTCCTGCCCTGCGGGTTCCACGTCAGTGCCTGTTTAGTGATTGATTTCTTTCTTCTGAGTGTGTGCCCTATCCATTTCCATTTCCTCCAGCAGATTTGCATTTCTATTGGGTTTTGTTTGGTGAGTTCCCACAGGTTGGCATTAGAGATGATGTTGGGCCAGTATATTCCCAGGAGGCGTCTGAGGCACCGGTTGATGAAGGTCTGCAGCTTATTGAGTATGGTGGTTGTTATTCTACAGGTTTCTGAGCAAAGAGTAGAGTGGTCTTTACGTTTGAGTTGAGGATTTGTAGTTTAGTCTTGAGTGACAGGTTTTTTGCCTTTTTCAGATAATGTTTAGCATAATGAATGTTGCCCTTGCATTTCCGAATCTGGCTTGGACATCGTCCTCTGTGCCACCTTATACCTTCCTTTAGTGCATTTTGGTTAATGATTAGGGGTTGTGTTGTTCTTGCTGTTGAAATGCGCAATACTTTAGTTTCTGATGGGTTTATTTTGAGTCCGGGCAGAGCAGCGGTTTCTTCCAATTTTCTTGATTTTTCCTGCATCTGTTGGTGTGTGTGGGCCAGTAGTGCCAGACCGTCAGCGAAATTGAGATCTTCTAGCTGCTCGGTCAAGCTCCACTGTATACCAGTTCGTCTATTGTTGGATGTTCACCCAGTTTATGCAGAGGAGGAAAAGGAAGCGTGAGAACAGGCACCGTTACCGCACACCAGTCAGGACTGCCTCCAATATAATTCCTTCATGGAGGACATGACATCTCGTCCCTAGGTACTCCTTATGATGTTGATGATCTTTGTTGGGATCCCATAGAGAGTACAGTATTGTAAGTATGGAAGCAAAACACAAGAGATATTGGGGGAAAATAAGGTTTAGCAAAATGACACAATGACGATTGTGGCATAATATTACTTGTGGAGAGGGCCAATAAAGGAGAAAATAGGAATAAGACAGTACAGAGATTGTGCGATTTTATCCCAAACCATAAAATATGTGGTAAATTAAATCAGTCACACCAAACATATAGCTGAATAGGGAAACTGAAAGGGTGGGGCCTACTGGAATATTCCAAAAACCAACCACAAAAACGAGCCCTTAAACAGTAATAGAATAGTACTAGTGCACTGTGTCCATTTACACCTAAAAACAAAACAAATCTTTTAGATATATTTTTGGAATTGACTGTATGTGAAACAAAAAACATTGACAAATTAGATATTTTTCATTCAATTGTAAGTTTGTAGTATGCATTTAATGTGTGATATACCGGTACATACATTTCTAAATATATATTTATATTTGAAATAGGTACATTCATAAAAGGAATATATTTTATTATATTTGCTGTCTGTATTCAATTTTTTTCTCATGCTGTTCAGGTGAATTTTCTTTCTCCATATTGAGGGGAATGTTTATACAAAGACAGTTATAAATATCTGACTACAAACAGTATCTAATGTTCTCTATCTGCCTAAGTGCATAATGTGCCCTCTCTCTTTTAATATGTTTTCAATGAAAACGCTCCAGACACGTAAACACCTCAAAATCATTGTGTCGGTCACAGTCAGTAAAAACAGTCAGTAAAAACACCTTCTCATAACATTAGGTAGTTCCCAACTCGACCACCGTAAGTCTTCTGGATTTTGGACAGTGAAGTCAATGAAAAATGTTCTAACTATAAACTGTTACTTTTGAATTTAGTCAATCTTTAAATCGAATAGGAGAATAAAACTGGACAAATAAAGATCAGGATATCAACAGAACGCCTCTTGGTGCAGTATCGAAAATGTTGCACACAGAAAATGGTACACTTGTACATTCTGTTATTTTGATTGATTTAATTATTTTTCCCATCCCCACTCTCTTTCTATTTAATTTAATTCAGTAGGATTTACTTGGAAAACACTACCACATAGTGTACGTTGCCATAGCAAACATATAGACACATTAAATCAATGATGACGCAATGGTATGGACAATTAAAGATTAATACACTTTCAATTTCCTTGGCTTTGTCAATATCTCACTGATTGCTGTCTTTCTATCAAAACATGCTTTTGAATACTTTTCTGCTTGTGTTTCCCAATAGGTCATATAATTTTGTATTCAATGGGTTGGAACCTATTTTCTTTTCACTGACTAGTCTTTTTCACTCTCTCTTTTCATTTACTCTCTTTCCTGTCTTATACAGCATGCCTGCTTGAGCTTACACATTTTTCTTTCATGGCCAGACATTTTTTTTTCTCGCTTTTTTCTTGCATGAAAATGTCAGTTTCTCTCAACATACTCACAGTCAGCCTTTCCTTCTCTCTTCTCTCCAATTCTCCATTCATTTGTCTCTTCATCTACGTCACACTGTGCCCTAATCCATCTATCAAAGAAAGCCTGCTGTGGCCACCTCTGTTATACCGCCTTACTCACTGTCCACAAGCATGTGCATCTAAAAGTGAACACAATCTGAACAGGAACCCGCCAGCTGTTTAGATTCCAGAATTTGATGGTTGACCCAAATTATAACAGTCTACTGTATTTTTTTAATTCTCGCCCCCTCTTTCTTTCACTTAAAGGGAAATTACACAGTAAATCAGCTTCAAAATATAGTATTTACAGATGTTCACATACATAATTTATGTCATATACAATGGGCTGTCTGCCAATGCATCTGAGAACAATCAACAATCAACAATACATTTCGCCATCCACTCAGCTGCTTCTGTGTCAGTCTGCACTTGAAATACTACAAGGTCCAGAATTCAAAGCGAACTTAGTGCCCGCCACCTAGCGAGTCACTTCCAGTGACATCAAAGTAGCTTAAGTTAGCCATATTCATCGTGACTAGTAACATTTATGTGTCACAAAATCTTTCTTCCGTAGGTACAGATTAAACAACAATCTGTCACAAATACATTTCTAAATTAAGTTGCAATTATCACACAATATGCACAAACACAAAAGACACATGCTAGCTACTGTAGACTGCTAGATCAGCTAGCTCTCCAAAAAGCAAGACCGACAAACAGCCAGCTGAATCATTATATTACGGTTCACTACTTCATTATATTACGGACGCAATAACAACAACTTATGCAACGACAAATAGGAAACACAGTGAACATGGACCGGAGGAAATAAATTAGAAGCCATTATGTGATGGGAACAAGTCCATAGCTTACCTAATCAGGCTGTGTTCTGTCAAACAACGATAACAAAAGGCATCCATGAATGTAGCTAATAGTCCCAAATGCATCATCAGTTGGTCTAGAGCTATATGACATAGCAATATTCTGTCACCAAAGTTTTCATTTTTATATTGCAATATCACACCATTGAATGAACAAATTAGCTAACCGCATTAGCTAGCCAAACGAGAATGGTGTCGACAGCGGGAAACAATAAGGCTCATAGGTCAGGTCCTAAGGTGTCATAGGGCAGGGTTCATAGGATAGGGCGCAATGTCAACACAACAGATGGTGGATATACATTAAAAATGGTATGGTTTGTAAACAAGTAGCTAATCGATGTCAGTGGCTACCAAGCTAGCAAAAAGATATGGCAACTGAATCAGGCAGCGTGCGGTACACTGTAGATTCATCAGGAGTCAGCTAGTATGCTAGGGTAAACTCGGCTGTACATTTGGTTTACTAATTAATTATATCACAACAACATATGCAATAAGAAAAAGGTAAAAATCAAGGACTACTAAGGCTTGTTTGAATAAGGCTTGTAAGCACAATTTTACTATATTATACAATATATACGTTTTTGTATCTCAGAGGTCCTTTCAATTTATGCTGTGACGTATTAGGAAAGAAATTTGCCCGTGAAATTTGAAATCTCACACTCTCTTGAGCCAAGCATGGGTGAAACACATGTTGTTGTCCTACAAATCACTATACTGTGGTGTGCCCCTTTAATTCCTCTCCTTCTTTCTCACTTTATTGACCACCTACAGTATCCTTCACAATTAGGCTACTGGCCACGTTGGTGAAAAGAAAAACATAATTATTGTATATCAGCTTTTCCTTACACTGAACATGTGGAAAGAGCAAGACGAAAGTCTAAAAAAAGAGGTCATGAGGGATCCAGAGATCCTGCATGAATGAATGGTTTTAGGTCCCATGCTATGTGATCTCCTGTCTCATCTAACATAATAAGTTAGCTTTTTTGACACTGGTTTTAAAAGTGACATTTTTGAGCAAAACGTTTCCCCCAAAATTTACTATTATGCTATGTATTTCTGCTCTATGTAATGGGTGTCCCTTATGACATCAAATCCACCTGAGTTAAACTTGGAATTTCATTGTTCATTGAGATATGACAGAGTTAAAAAATATTTTATGCAGATTTAAAGAGCGTATTAACTATCGAGGCCAAAAACCGATGGTTAAAATGTTGTTTATTGAAAAGGTCAGACTGCATCGTTAAGACAAATGCTTTTACCATTTCTAGGACAGAGTGCAAATAATTAAATGGAGGGGTGACAATGATCACAAAATGTAAGTTACACATATACATTGTTCCGAAAATGTATGGAACACACAATTATCACAGTATAACACCAAGTCAATTAGACTTCAGGGATATCAATCTGTCCAGTTAGGAAAGCATAAGCGATTGTGAATCAGTGTTACCTGTTTTGGTGCAAATGAAAGTGACAACAGGTGCACTGAAGAGGCAATCGCAATACAGCCCCCAAAAGGTAAATGGTTTTGCAGATGGTGTCCACAGACAATTGCTCTCTTCTTAACTTTTCTGACAAATAGTTGTTCAGTTTTGCATTTTGCGTGTCCTTCTCACTACTGGTAGCATGAGGCAGTACCTGCAGCCCATTCAGGTTGCACAGGGAGTCCAGCTCCTTTAGGATGGCACATCCATATGTATCATCACAAGAAGGTTTGCTGCGTCTCCTAGTACATTCTCAAGAGCATGGAGGAGATACCAGGAGATGGGCCATTACACGAGGAGACCTGGACAGGGACATACTGTAGAAGCACATAGAAACCCAGCAGCAGGACTGGTATCTCATCCTTTGTGTGAGGAGGAAGAGGAGGAGCATTGCCAGAGCCCTACAAAATGACCTCCAGCGGGATACTGTTGTGCATGTTTCTGACCAAACTGTGAGGAACTGGCTCCATAAGGGTGGCATGAGGGCCCGACATCCTCTAGTGGGACCCGTGCACACAGCTCATCACTGTGCAGCCCCATTCACCAGAAAACACCAGAATTTGCAGGTCCACCGTTGGTAAAATGCAGTGTGCCCTGGGTTCATCCTGGTGGAGGACAATGCCCGGCCTCATGTGGCCAGAATGTATAGGCAGGTCCTGGATGACGAAGGCATTGATGCAATTGACTGGTCCTTACCTTTCCCAGACCTGAATTCAATTCAGAACCTCTGGGACATTATGTATTGGTGCATCCATCACTGCCAAGTAGCACCACAGACTGTCCAGGAGCTCACTGATGCCCTGATCCAGGAGTACATACAGGCATGTGGGGGCCAGACACTACTACTATTATAAGTTGCTGTGATGAAATTCTAGCCAGTTGGAACAGCCTGTGATTTCAATTGTTTACTTTGATTCACACAAGTTACACAAGTGTTCCCTTAATTATTTTGAGCAGTGTTTACGTACTGCCTGCATTTAGCTGCTTTGTGGAATTGCTTGTGTATAGTGGTTCTACCTTCATTGAGATGCGATATAATTTTGGTAGGCCTACTCTCAGGAATTACATTACAATAATGAGCTCATTCAATCATCTAGATGGAGACAGATCATGATTAGACAATAATCACACAACAGGCCACAAATCTACAAGAAAATAAAGAGAAAGAGAGGGACAAAGATGGAGAGATGGATGGAAGAAAGGAGGGAGAGATGGATGAAAGAAAGGAGGGAGAGATGGATGGAAGAACGGAGGGAGAGATGGATGGAAGAAAGGAGGGAGAGATGGATGGAAGAAAGGAGGGAGAGAGCGAGGAAGGAGTAGGTGAGGATGAAAGAGAACAGCTAAACCATCCTCAAACCATGGCAGAAGCTGTTCTACAGACTGCTAAATCCTCGCCCAGCTGTCTATATGTCTATTCATCCTTCCATCTGTCTGCATGTCTGCCCATGCACACACACACACACACACACCTGTCCGCCTTCTTCTCAGTCCAACTCTACACACATATAGAAACATTCTGCCTTTGTGACACACTCGCACTCACTCACACACACACACATACAAACACACGCACATACATATTTTTTCAATTTTTCCTCCCATCCCAATTCCCACTAACCCTGCCTTGTCGGCAGCTCTGCAACTCTTTGGACAGATCTGTGGGATGATGAGGGGCGTGTACATCACATGAGCATGTTGTCAGTGTAATTGCTCCTCCATGGGGTCTGAAACAGTGTAATTGCTCCTCCATGGGGTCTGAAACAGTGTAATTGCTCCTCCATGGGGTCTGAAACAGTGTTAGTGTTCCTCCATCTCAGGCCACCATGGAGACAGCATATGGGAGTTTGTGCATTATCCCTGGAAACAGGGGAGGGCAGGAAAGAGCTGAGGCCATGCCCCACTGAGGGAGCGACTGCTTGGATTGGTAAAAAAAATTGTCATTGGGATGAGTGTTCTACTATTTGCGTGGTTTCCGTTGAGAACGTCTTTCAACAGCTCATGCATTAGCAAAACACATACACACTAAAAGAAACAGAAAAACCTGAGGACGATGCACGTGCATAAACACACACACACACAAACATAGATTATATTCATGTTTCCTATTAAAATTCATACCGTAATTCACAAAGGTTGCGTTAAATAAAAAAAAAATAATAATAACTTATCAAATCTTAAAGCATATGGACTACAGCAGCAAAAGACCAGACTGGGTGCCACACCTGTCAGCTAACAACAGGAAACAGGCAACAATTTTTATGGGCCCACCCATATTGGTTAATAGAAGATTGGAAAAACGGTGCCTGGTCTGATGAGTCTTGATTTCTGCTGCAACGTTTCAGAGGATATGGTAAGATTTAGCTGTAAACATAAAAGCATTGATCCATCTTGCCTTGTTTCAACAGATCAGGTTGGTGGTGTAACGGTGTGGAGGATATTTTCTTGGAAAACTTTGGGCCCCTTAGTACCAATTAAGCATTGTTTAAATGCCACAGCCTACCTGAGTATTGTTGACCATATCCATCCATTTATGACCACAGTGTACCCATCTTCTAATGGCTACTTCCAGCAGGATAACTTATCATATCCCAAAGCTCCTATCATCTCGCTCACATCAAGTTTCTTGAACATGACAATGAGTTCTCTGTATTCAAATGGCTTCCAGATTTGACAGACCTCAATCTAATCAAGTACCTTTGAGATGTGGTGGAAAAACCGGTCTGCTTAATGGATGTGCAGCCGACAAATTTGAGGCAACTGGATGATGCAATTATGTCAATATGGACCAATATCTCTGAAGAATGTTTCCAGTACCTTGTTGAATTTATGCCAAGAAGTATAATGGCAGTTCTGAAGGAAATAGCATGAAACTACCTGGAACTAGCAAAGTGTAACTAATGAAGGTTAGTTGGTGAAATTATCTTCTTAAAGTTCCCATTTTAAATCTTAAACAACCTTTTCTTTCTTTTTTTCTGCACATTTTTGCACCGACAGTGACGTCATCATCTCTAATTCTCTGTTCACTGTGAAATGTAGAAACACAAACTTCAAACACTTCCTAATAAGCCACAAATTCACAAAAAAATTCAGATCTCAAATAAAAAATGTTTTTTACTGTTTAGATTATATACTGGAGCAGTTTAAGCAAATGGTCCAGCATAATTTTCATAATTTTATTTACTGCCATTTTGACAACTTTCTGAAGCAGGAAGACAAATAGTTAGTGCGTTTCATAACTTTGTCTCCTTGTTTTTGGAATATACCAAAACTTATTCTAAAAGTATCTCACACCAAACTCAACATATTGCTAAGATAGTATCTAAAGCAACAATATTTTTCCTTCAAACAGCTTTTCTTTGCCAATTAGACACAAAGTTAGTGTTTCATAACTTCATTTACTTCCCGTCTATACCTGGAAAACATGAATTTGAAAAAGATCTTGTTCCAAACTCGAGATGTATCTCTCAGAGTTACCATAGCAGCAAAGTTTACTCAACTTTCTATAAACAGCCCCAGTGTAATGTACTTTCCCAATGAGATTTACAAAAATGACTCTACTGTAAATATCTGAAATCTGAATAGATAAGCTTATTCCAAACAGAAGAAACAGTGACATTAGTAAACAAAACAACACAATTTTCAACCTTTTTCCATAATTACTGTAGTTTCAACAACATAAACAGATATGTCTTTCGTAAAATAAAGCTATATGTCACTCCTGTACATATCTGAAATCTGAACAGAAACACTTATTACAAACAGAATAGTGACATAGGTAACCTTAGCAACTTGTTTTTCAGCAAGGGGTGGAAATATTTCCTTACAATATCCATTTTGTTAATATCTCATCAGGTGTTTTGCTTTTTTTGTAAACCCCCTGTATTTTCTCAACAAGATGTACACTATATAGCAAAAAGTATGTGGACGCCAGATCATCACAATGAGTGTGATGATCAGGTGACCACATACTTTTTGCTTGTTGGACATCCCATTCTAAAACCATGGACATTAATATGGAGTATCCTGCCACCTTTTGCAAATGTGTGCCCATTCATCCAAAAGAGCATTTGTGAAGTCAGGCACTGATATTGCACAAGAAGGCCTGGCTTGCAATCGCCGTTCCAATTCATCCCAAAGGTTTTCAGTGGGGTTGAGGTCAGGACCTATCTAACAATGTCTTTTTGGACCCTGCTTTGTTCACAGGGACACATCGTGCTGGAGAAATTAAAGGGCCTACACCAAACTTTGGCCACAAAGTTGAAAGGACTCAATAGACTAAAATGTCTGTATCCTGTAGCATGAAGTTGAACCTTCACTGGAACAAAGGGGCCAGGCATAAAAACATTGCCCCACACCATTATCCCTCCACCACAATATGTATGGTTGTATAGTGTAAACTGATCAGCCATAACATTATGACATAGCTTAATATTGTGTAGGTCCCCCTTTTGCTGCCAAAACAGCAGCCCAATATGCAACAAACTGCAATGCACTGTGTGTTTTGACACCTTTCTTTAAGAACCGGCATTAACATTTTCAGCAATTTGAGCTGCCGTAACACGTCTGTTGGGTCAGACCACATGGGCCAGCCTTCGCTCTTTACGTGCATTAGCGAGCCTTGGCCACCCATGACCATGTCACCGGTTCACTGCTTTTTGACACTTTTTATAGGTACTGCCAAATGCAGACCGGGAACACCCTACAAGAGCTGCAGTTTAGGAGATGCTCTGTCATCTAGCCATCACAATTTGCCCCTTGTCAAAGTCGCACACGTCCTAACCAGACAAAGGGAGGTCAGTTTTGTACAAGGTAACATCACCTTTTTAAAACACTTTAGATGAGCTTGACAATTTTAAATTATGTTCTGATAACAGATTTAAACATGCTGACCAGTCACATTAACACTCTCTTTAAATCTGAAATTTGAACAGAAGAATCTTGCATAATATTTAAAATGAAAGATTATTAACCCTAGTAACAAACTTTTACACAAACCTCTAATTGCATAAATACTTGTTAGGATTTTAACACTTGTAATACTTTTCAACTAACAAAACTAAAATGATGACTTCAGACTTCAAGAACATTAACTAAAGGTCAACTGATTAATCAGCCGCCCAAGTTAATTAGTGTTTAACAACCCCCTCTCCATGGTCTGGATCTCCCCCTACTACTGGTCTTCATCTCCCGTTTTCTGAGATCACCGTTCCTAATCACGCATCTGTACTGATTGTCCTCATGTGTACATTATATAAGTATAATCCCATTTTCACACAGTTTCTTGTGTGTTCTTGTCTTACGTCAGGTGTGTCTCATCTGTACTGAGCTGTTAATTCTTCCAGCTGCCTGTTTAATGTAAAAAACTGCTAGATTGCTAAGCTGTCTACATCTAAAAGACTATTTATACCAGGCATAGCCGGTGAATTATGGACTGAGTTACAGTAAGCGATTACCTGTTATTTGTCCTCTATCTTTAGGCCTGTATGCCTTGTTTATTATGTTCCTATTACCAATTCAGAGGAAAGTAAAGTTCAGTGCGAACTGGATAAACAGTTTCCTGCATCTGACTCCTATAGGATATGTGTATACCCACACATCACATAGGGCCGATTATGAGTTTTAAAAATAATCAGCAATAGGTGCTTTTGTACATCAATTATGGCTGATACTTTGTTCGGGGCTGCACCATTCGATAGCAAACCAGGAGGAGAATGCATGGCTGTCTGACCCACCTGTCACACATTGCAGCATCTTAAAGACCTAGGGCCATATTTTAACGATCTGAAACGCAAGTATCAAACGCGAAACGCAATTGACATTGTGGGAGGGTCCCGGGCGCTGTTGCTATTTTACCGGTGAGATAAATGACTCTTGCGCCAGACGCAAATCTAAAATGGGTATATCTGAAGTTGCTTCATTAATCATAGGTGTGGTTTGTGCGTAAGTGCAATAAACCAATCGGAGTATCATCTCACATTCCCTTTAAGAGCAGGAGTGCTTGTTCCATGGCGGATTGCTATTATAAAGGTGGATTGCTAATGATTATTCTTTTTACAAAATGTAAATAAAGAAATGTCACAAGACATACTTTCCGATGTTTTGGACTCTCACTGAATCACGAGGGTTATGAATGCATGGTAATATTTTTGCAAAGTAGTCTAACATTAGACCGAGATTACTTTGCTTACCTCACTCTTATGTCAAATACGCTCTCCTCTCCCGTTCTGCATTTCTGGGCTTTTGGGTAACGGCACATGCATTTCAACATCGCGTCTCCCTAAATCCTCTAATATTTCCTCATTTATGTCATCAACACATCCAGTATTCATGGAAATGTTGCGTAAAACACAACTAGCCACAAAGAATGCTGTGATTTGTGTAGTGTACCTCCTGTTCTATCCAAACACCTGAGGCGCATTTTTAGTGTGCCGAATGTTCGTTCAATTAGGCTACACTGCGTGTTTGTGTGTGTTTTTGATTAAACAGCATTTCACGCACTTGCTGGCATCATAAATTGTGTCATCATTAACCATGTCTTTAACGGATAGCCATTGTCCCCTTTACAGCCACCCATCCAAGGGAGGATTCCTTATGGCACTTTGGCAAAGTTGCCATAAATGAGTCATGGCTTGAGCCAGAGGGTTATTTTACTATTAGCATTGCAAATTACTTGTATGTTGGTTGAATGGGTTCCCTTGAGGTTGATGTATATCTGTGCGAATAATTCATTCAGAATAATTTGGGTAAATGTGTACACTAGATGTATACCTATTTTTTTATCTTCGGACACAACAATGATTTCCCTCGTGTGGTAATATTTTTCCTTCTATGTTTCCTTCTATTATGTATTGCACTAATAAAGAACTGCTGCATTTGTGTAGATGAGAGGAGCAAAGTGTATGCGCGTTGTGCACACGCTACATTATGGTTAAGCATGCGCTCTTAAAATAGCATATGAATAACACGGCAATGACTTTTAACCAGGTTTTTCCTGGTCAGTGGCGGAATTGTTTTCGGGAACTGCAAGATAGCACCAGGGAACATTTGCGCCGGAACACTTCTCTTCTTTTCGTTGAACCGCCCAAAGAACGCAAATTCATTCCCTAATTTACTGACGCGCGTCTGTGGAAGGAAAAGTCCCATGTGCGTCGGGTGCAAGATAGGAATGATACATGCGTTTGTGTAAAAATCAATTGCGCTGGGTGTAAGATAGGGCACCTAGTCTGCACAGAAGCAAGGGTAAGTTTCTGGCAAGCCTAAACCTATCTTTTAGAAAAAATAAATGATTGCATTATCACTGTAGACATGATTTATATTAGGCTACTAGTGTAACATCAGAGTAAGGTGGGTTCGCTGCAATTAGTACTCTGCGCGCATGTATTTATTGTGCCCCTTCTCTTCTAGACAGTCAAACAACTGCAAACAATACTAAATCTGAACTACCACACTAGCTAGGTTAACAAGTTTATATTGTGTTGTATATTACAAATGTGATGCATATTTATTGATCAATTCATAGCTGCGGCTGCTCCCACCAAATCGGTGCTGGATTAACAGAAATCAAATCGTAAACATATCACAAGAATATCACAAGCATACTGGAAATTACTTCCATATCTTCCGTATATATAATCATTGATTTATTTCCATATGTTTTATTATGTATATATTTATTTCCGTATATATTTATTTCTGTATTTCCACATATGAGGGGGCCAGTCTTAATCGTTCAGCTATAGCAATCAAGCCAAGAGCGGGAGAAACAGATTGTGAATGTAAAAAAAACGCAGCTGGAAATAACTTTCCACAACATCTAATGGCAACAGGGGCGGTGGCAGGGTATGGCTTTGTTGGGCTACAGCCCCAATAAGAATCGTGATAGCCCCACCATGGAATATCCACTATGCTGACTTGGTTCAATTTTTTGTGGCTTCGGTTGTGCTCAGTTAACTACTGTAGGTTGCTCTCTCTCTCCATTTATCTCTTAGTATCTGTGTGTGTGTGTGTGTGTGTGTTCAAAACAACGGAACATTGCACTGGAAGTTCTATTCTTTGATGAAATGGGTAGGCTTCAACGTAGATGAGAGAAACTGGAACTGGTATATGGTGCTATTAACGCTAGAATCAATCTTTAATAACAAAATATAGTATCTATATTTTTGGATCGATCTGCCCACCCCTTTTGGCAATATATGAGAAGGGTGTCCGACTGCTCCGGCATTAACAGAATTGTATATAAGAAAATAAAGGCAATTGACACACTTCATCCAAATTCCTACACTGCAGGGTCAACTTCTGTGTCGTTAGATGCTGATTACTGCAATAAACTTTCAGCCAGACCCTCCATGGGTCTATAAAGTAAATAATCTAATAATAATCAAAGCATTTTCAGCTAGGTTAGCAAAGACTCTCAAATATCTGGCAAGAGCCTGTATGTAGCCGTTTATGAAGCCTACTAACGTAGTCATAGCAATCTAGGTATGTAAAGTCAATCTTCACACTCTGATACCGATCAACCAATAGGAAGAAGTTGACACTGTGACATACTTTGATTGACAGCTTCCTCATTAGATGTGGAAATACAAAAATAAATATATATGGAAATAAATAAATACAAAAATAAAAGAATATGAAATAAATAAATATTAAAATAAATAAATACAGAAATAAATGAATAGGGTAATATTGATTAATAAATGCAGAATTCTATATTTATATGTATATTTTTATGTATGAATATTTTTGTTGATGCACATATTTATTTATTTATTATTTTGGCAGACATGGTCCTCCATAGTTAGCAGCCAATAATAGTAAGGTTGTTGTTGCTCTGGATTACAGTACAGTCCAACCTGAACTCACAGAATTCCGTAAAATGAACACAGCCCCTTACATCTGTGGCAGTTTTACGGAATTGCCGAAAATTCTGTGTTGGGCGTACGGAAGTGATGCCTATGTAAGTCAATGAGACGCAGCATCCGTGGTCGACACAGATTCTCTGTCCGGCCAGCCGCCTCCATCTAACGTCCGTTTTGAAGCATCAGAGCATAGGTATACAGTATCAGTGGCACCAAAATCTGTGTTGCTTTTCGGTCCGGTAGATACCGGGTGTTATAGCACCAGTGCCGTATTAGCACTGGGTCTTGGTACTCAACCCTATTTTTAACTAACCATTAGTAATCCCATGCCTGACCTTAACCTAACCTTAATCCTAACAACGTTGTGCCTAACCTTAACTGTTAGTAACCTCATGCCTAACCTTAACCTCCTGTCATTGACTTACGTAGGCATCTCTTCCGTGGACCCATCACAGAATATTCTGCAATTCTGTGAAACTGCCACAGATTTTAAGTTAAGGGGCCGTGTTCATTTCACGGAATTCTGTGAGATCATGTTGTACAGTCATATGCAGTAGAGATTGAAGGATTATTGAAGGCATGGTCTGTCTGCACCATGAAATGTATGGTTGCGCAAACTGTGTGTGAGCTAATGTTAGCTATTGGGCACTATTCCGACTGCAGAATGATCACACACACAGTTCTGTATGAAAGAATATTTTTTAATTGAGTTACATGTTATCCCATGATTCTCAGTTACTGAAATATTTAATCACATGCATGGTGGTTTTGAACACTGGTTATATTTTGAACTGCAACTGCTTGAAGTGAATAGACAAATTCAAGCTAGCATGTGACATATTGGGCCCTATCAGCAACGCAGCACAAGTGTCTTTGCTAGTTCATCAATGCAGTTGTCAATTTTCAGTTTGGCGCCCGCGTCATTTAAATAGCAAATGCAGCTGCTCCCATATTTGCGCCCATGGGCGTGCTGGTCTAACAAGGAGGTGTGTTCAGGATAATTCTGGGTGTATTGCTATCTTGAGGCATCGGAAAGTGATTGTGCCATTGACCAACAAAAACCTGGTCTAAAGTCAATGGTGCAGCATGTCATTGTTATTTTAACAGCAAATTAGTCAAATGCACCTAGGCTTATGCACAGCGCCTGCACACTACGCTTGTTGCACACACACAGGGAAGCACAGCAGCACACAAACATGCAAAAGATAAAAAATGTAAAGATAATAGTGCAAATCCGCCGTCATAATAGCAATGTGCCAAGGTACAAACGCGCCTGGCTCTTAAAGGGAATGGGAGATGACACTTTGATTGGTTCATGCATGTTACACCCAAAACACACCCATGAATTAATGAAGACACTTAGTACAACCCTTTTAGACCATGTACCCGGTGCATGGACACTTTTTTTCTGCCGTCAAACTAGCAAAAGTGGATTTGGACATGCCCAAAGCGGACTTGCGCCATGCGCTTCACGTCATGCGCCTAGATCGTTAAAATAGGGCCCATTGTTCTACAGAGAGAACCATTACCACGGTAACCTTAAAGTGACAGCTTTGTTTTGGTTAAAAGACTCAGTCACGAAGCAAAGGCCCAGTTCAAATCCTTAACATACTTATTATTAGTACTGGGGCTTATTACCTGGCATGTTTCAGCGCACACACTTGGGAAGGTTAATACATTGATACTTTTATCCAATGAGTATTGTATGATACTAAATCTAGACACACCAAAAAGCATATGTAAAATGCATTTTTTTAAGTAACTTAAAGTAGTTTAATTAGTTACTTTCAATAAAGAGTAACGCAATAACGTAGTTACATTTTGGAGATGTAGCTAAGTAAAGCAACATTTTTTTTTTAAGTAACATTCCCCAACACTGCCTATAACCCACATGCTTGCTGATTGCGATAAGCTGGAACTGAAAACAAAAATATACTGAGCACAATTCACAGAACATTGAATACAATATAGACCCAGAAAACAATTACGTTTTAATATCAATGAAGACTGCAGCTATTACACCAATGGAACAGTACAATAGGAAAATCACTACACAGATCGGAATCTACTATTCACTTTAATTGTAGAAGCCTGTATGCTTATTTTCTCAAAATTAAGGAATATTTATGTCAATTCACACAACCATTTAATAATATAATTGCAATATCAGAAACGTGGATCAATCTTGGAAGAAACCTGATGGAGTCTGCAAAAGACCTGAGACTGGGACAGATATTTGTCTTCTAACAAGACAATGATCCAAAACATAAAGCAAAATCTACAATGGGATGGTTCACAAATAAACATATCCAGGTGTTTGTATGGCCAAGTCAAAGTCCAGACCTGAATCCAATCGAGAATCTGTGGAAAGAACTGAAAACTGCTGTTCACAAACGCTCTCCATCCAACCTCACTTGCTCGAGCTGTTTTGCAAGGAGGAATGGGCAAAAATTTCAGTCTCTGGATGTGCAAAACCGATAGAGACATACCCCAAGCGACTTACAGCTGTAATTGCAGCAAAAGGTGGCGCTACAAAATATTAACTTAAGGAGGCTGAATAATTTTGCACACCCAATTTTTCAGTTTTTTATTTGTTAAAAGAGTTTGAAATATCCAATAAATTTTGTTCCACTTCATGATTGTGTCCCACTTGTTGTTGATTCTTCACAAAGAATTACAGTTTCATATCTTTATGTTTGAAGCCTGTAATGTGGCAAAAGGTCTAAAAGTTCAAGGGGGCTGTCACACCAGCCCCTCTTCCTGACAGCAGACGCCGCTCTCCTTCACCGGAGTTCTGATTTGCCCTTACTATGTATACGGAGCATAGCTGCCGCTCTAGCCTTCTCTATGTTCAGCAACAGGTGCTTTATGTTTAGGCTCATTAACAGTGTTATTTAAGCTCAGGGCATGTTGCCCACATTGTTGGTTGTTATCCTTA
>JACXGM010003887.1:0-20643 GCA_016801145.1 Umbra pygmaea | reverse complement strand
GGGCCAAATACTTTCGCAAGGCACTTTAAATGATTTATGTAAAACATCAGAGGTTCAAAAAATGTATCCTATTTGCAGATGACACAATTATTTTTTGTACTGGTGAGAATTTGCAGCAGCTTCTGGAGTTAATCACATCTGAAATGAGCAAATTGAAAAAATGGTTTGATAGCAATACATTTTCATTAAATTTAAGCAAATCAAAGATACTTTTTGAAAATTACAAGTTAAATAATCAAGCACATGTTAAGAAAGATGGTGTCAATATTGAAATAGTGTATGTAAATACATTTCTAGGTGTGATGATAGGCCACAAGTTCTGCTGTAAACCTCACATTAAACATATTCAATCTAAACTCTCACAAAGCATTTCAGTTTTGTGTAAGACAAAGTATGTATTGGATCACAACGCATTGCCTATTCTATATTGTTCGCTGGTTTTACCTTATGTACATTACTGTGTAAAGGTCTGAAAGGCTTTCAAAAGATACAGGTAAGTGGGCTTTAGAAAATGATAAGGTGTTCTCATAAAGGCATGCATGTGGTTGTTCATATAGAATATAAAAAATAAATGTGATAAATAAAAAATATATACAGGTGGTAACAAATTACTTTTATTATGATATAGAAATGTACTAAAAGATACAGTATTAGTATAGTATACTATACAGTATGTTATGTAAGTATGAGGGTATGTAGATATGATGGTGGGAATGTGTGTATATGCATGTTCAGGATATAGTGCATATGTGATATGTATGTATATATATATATATATATATTTGTGTGTAGTGTATGTATGTATGTATGTATGTATGTATGTATGTATGTATGTATGTATGTATGTATGTATGTATGTATGTATGTATGTATGTATGTATGTATGTATGTATGTATGTATGTATGTGTGTGTGTGCAGATGTGTATATGGATTGTACATATATTATTCTAAATTGTAGTTGGACAGTACACAGCGTGAGGAAGGGAAATTAACTGATACATATTAATAACTAAGCTGCGGAGAAGGGGTAGGATTAAAAAAGTGTATACTTCTTCCTACTCCTTTTCATACATGTCCTTCTTGGTTAATATGTTTATTTTTTATTTGGATTTGTCTGAAATACATTTCTTCATTCATTCTTCATTCATTCATACTGTATGTGTGCTCATTACACTAGGTTACCTAAACAGGCTGTGTTGGGTAGACCGTGATAATAAAAAGGCATCCTCGGGACATAGCCAACTAATAATGCCTCGGTCTGGAGCTATGATCTAGCTACCTCAACGGGTAACTACAGGTCTTGGTCACTAATTACCCGGAAGGCGACCGAGAGCACTACTACATAGCTAACACCGAATGGTACAGATTTGAAGGTATCAAAGTCTACCAAAACACAATAAAATTCCTGGGTGACCCCAAGTATGTAATTGCTATAGTGTACTGTACATATTTCATCCAGCTTGTGGGATTTGGGATGAAGCCAGAGCCTGTGAAGTCAACACAGAAGAAATGGACTAGTTTATTTTACCTGAGGACTGGAGCTGGAGTTACATAACACAGTCTCTCATCACAGAGGGAGGGTCTCCCTGAGTGAATGTGTGTGAAGGAGAGTGAATGACTGTCTACATGTGTGTGTTTGTTCTTTCCCTACCTTTTCAGGACCATGTTTCACCAAGATGTTTTGACATTATGACATTACATTACAGCTCTTCACGTCACCCTTGTGAATCTAAAGCTTATTGGAAATAGTGGGAAACAAGGTACTGTACATGCTTTTCTCAAAGTCCCATAAAACTATTTCTTCTTGGTTGTTTCTTCACTCTATGAATGGTTGTGTGATTGAACAAGTTCCTGCATACAAATATCTCGGTATCTGGATAGACAGTGACCTATTATTTAAGAAATGTAACGGAAACATACAATAATTTTATCAGAGATTTTTAAGGAGCTTAAATAGAAAGTGGGTTTCTTTTATAGAAATACATTGTGCTTCTCCTTGGGTAGCAGGAAGCAGTATTTTCACTAAACTTTTATACCTGTTCATGATTATGGTGATACAGTATATGCCATAGTGCAACCGATATGACTCTGAGATCCATTGACTCTGTTTATCCTTCGTTTTATTACATCTGACAGATTTAATACTCATCACTGCATCTTTTACCAGAAAGTTGGCTGGACCTCTTTTAAAGACCCATAGACTTCTGCAGTACTCTCTTTTCGTTTATAAATCCCTTCTCCACAGCCTCCCAACTTACATGTTTTCTCTTGTGGAACATAGAGATTCAGATTATAACAAAGGATCACAGAAACATTACTGATTAGCTTTAGAAGCAAAACAGCAGTGAAATACAGGGCGCTATGCTGCTGGCTATAACAGCTGTTTTATTCATAGGGGATGAGGTTAGGATTGTTTTTAAAGTTATACGTTATGCTAAATGTTTATGCATTTGAGTTCAATTTTAGGGTTATGGATAAGTTTAATTTAAGGCCAAGGTTAGAAGTTAAGGAAGAAGTTTCCTGAAAGCAAACGTTAATCATAGAAATAAAACATGGTTTGTGTGTGTGTGTATTAAGTGTGTGTGCATACAGTACCTGGGAGAACAAACACATTTACATTTATATTTCTTACATTATCACTTCCACTTCAGTCCACCAATATCAAGTTGGTGTCTATCATAAACTTAAGTTGCTGAAAATTCATCCTCTTACTCATTAAAAACCATTCAATTTGAAGACTGCAACTTTCCGATTAGATGAATGAGCCAAAGTCTTGAAATAAGAATTGTCCATTCCAGAGAGTTGAACAAGTGTTTTTCATTTGTCGTACTGTAAATACATACATTCATATGTACATTCATACATACTGTAAACATACAAACTCTGCCAAATAGTATGAACTTTGCTATTAACCTTGCTCAAATGCAGTGAGGTTCTTAATTGGCATGGTGTTAGGCTAAGATCATATGGAGCATGACAAACTAATTGCCTTAACAGCAGGCTGTTTCAATAAAGCTGCCAGAAGCAGAGAGGCAGATAAATAGAGGTGAAATTAACATTAGGTGTCATACCGAGCACAGTTGAAAAAATCAGACATACTCTCTGCCTTTGAACCCTGCGCTTGGAAAGGTCTGAGAGGATTGAACAGGTATTGTATATGGCTTTAGTTCTACCTAGCCTATTAGAGAACAAGGTATAGGTAAATCTACACAACCCAGGTTTCTCACGTTTGGTTTGAATGCATCCAGACATGCTCCTCAGGGAGCACTGGAGTGAGTAGAGTTCAGTGCAGTCTGTGGAAGTAACACACTGCCCATGCGACTTGACAAATAAATATTGCAAGTTCCTTTTTGACGTGAAACAGGTTAGTTTGCATACAATACAAATCAAAAGCTGTAGAGGGTATGGGAAAAAGAAGAATAATTAAACGTTGGTGGAACACCATGCTCTTTCTAATTGACCTACATACTATCCACAAGTAAAAAAAGTAAATGAGAAAAGATATGAAGTCTGTCCAACACAAGACTTTTCAAGAACTATCCAGACAAAGTCTATGAAAATGGGGGCTAGAGGTTAGTTTAACAGGAATAAGGACTACTAATAATATGTACATGTAGCGCTGGATATGATATGTATACAGTGCCTTGCTTTTCAACCTTTTGCCACATTTCAGGCTTCAAACATAAAGATATGAAACTGTAATTTTTTGTGAAGAATCAACAACAACTGGGACACAATCATGAAGTGGAACAAAATTTATTGGACATTTCAAACTTTTTTAACAAATAAAAACTGACAAATTGGGCGAGCAAAATTATTCAGCCCCTTTACTTTCAGTGCAGCAAACTCTCTTCAGAAGTTCAGTGAGGCTCTCTGAATGATCCAATGTTGACCTAAATGACTAATGATGATAAATAGAATCCACCTGTGTGTAATCAAGTCTCCGTATAAATGCACCTGCTCTGTAATAGTCTCAGAAGTCCGTTGAAAGCACAGAGAGCATCATGAAGAACAAGGAACACACCAGGAAGGTTCGAGATACTGTTGTGGAAAAGTTTAAAGCCAGATGTGGATACAGAAAGATTTCCCAAGCTTTAAACATCCAAAGGAGCACTGTGCAAGCAATAATATTGAAATGGAAGAAGTATCAGACCACTGCAAATCTACCAAGACCCGCCCGTCCCTCTAAACTTTCAGCTCATACAAGGAGAAGACTGATCAGAGATGCAGCCAAGAGGCCCATGATCACTCTGGATGAACTGCAGAGATCTACAACTGAGGTGGGCGAGTCTGTCCATAGGACAACAATCAGGACACAAATCTGGCCTTTATGGAAGAGTGGCAAGAAGAAAGCCATTTCTGAAAGATATCCATAAAAAGTGTTGTTTATACTTTGCCACAAGCCACCTGGGTGACACACCAAACACGTGGAAAAAGGTGCTCTGGTCAGATGAAACCAAAATCGAACTTTTTGGCAACAATGCAAAACGTTATGTTTGGCGTAAAAGCAACACAGCTCATCACCCTGAACACAACATCCCCACTGTCAAACATGGTGGTGGCAGCATCATGGTTTGGGCCTGCTTTTCTTCAGCAGGGACAGGGAAGATGGCAAAAATTGATGGGAAGATGGATGGATCCAAATACAGGACCATTCTGGAAGAAAACCGGTTAGAGTCTGCAAAAGACTTGAGACTGGAACAGAGATTTGTCATCCAACAAGACAATGATCCAAAACATAAAGCAAAATCTACAATGGAATGGTTCACAAATAAACATATCCAGGTGTTAGTATGGCCAAGTCAAAGTCCAGACCTGAATGCAATCGAGAATCTGTGGAAAGAACTGGAAACTGCTGTTCACAAACGCTCTCCATCCAACCTCACTGAGCTGGAGCTGTTTTGCAAGGAGGAATGGGCAAAAATTTCAGTCTCTCGATGTGCAAAACTGATAAAGACATACCCGAAGCGACGTACAGCTGTAATCGCAGCAAAATGTGGGGCTACAAAGTATTAACTTAAGGGGGCTGAATAATTTTGCACCCCCAATTTTTCCGTTCTTTATTTGTTAAAAACGTTTGAAATACAACCAAACAGAGCAACAAAGTGTCCGGTCAGCAAAACTCTGAACACATCTTCCTTTTGTAAGAATAATTTCTGTTAATCTGCTTGTCCTTGATGCACAGAGCCTGCAGCCACATTTTGATGTGAAGGACAGATAAAGCGTAAACGGCTTCACATCTGATGCAGACTCTTTTGAAGGACAGCACTTTGACCCTTTGCCTCCATTTCTTTTTATTAATAAACTAAATCAAAATGCTGTGGCAGTGCCACCCCTGATTGAATGGCAATTGAGCTTCAGGTCATGCAGTCCTAGTATTTGTCTCTGGGGAGCGATTACTACAGGTCCCTTTAAATTAAACATTCATGTCTAAAGCACTGGTGCTTTGTGCATGCCTTGAACAAAAAGCCACAAGGGAAAATGAGGAGCACTAGTTCTGTCAAGTTTGTGGTTAGCAAGAGATTTTTTGATTAGGGTGGCAGATGGGCAAGAAACATGACATATTTCAATCCCACTGCTAAAACAGTATAGATGAGCCAGGACTTTTAAACAGTAAAACAGTATCCCAATCTCAACTTTTTACCTTTCCATGAATTACCGTTTTCCCCCTTTCTAATTTTGTGGTGTCCAATTCAAAACATTGGCCTACTTAATGTAATAAATTCCCAGCAAGCTCTCTGTGTTCGTGCTTCCTCTGACAGCGGACACTCAACTAGTCAGTATTCACTGGGGCTGCATTAAGACCCAGGCACGTACAGAGGGGTGGGCATGTGTGCCTGAGCACCTGCTTCATTTGCCTATGATCATCCAAAGTTCCCTTTTGAGTGCCCATTTAAATTATCAGTGGTTCGTAAACATACACAGGGACATTAAAATTAACGTGTGAATCAATTATTTGAGAATCAATTTTTTTATAAGTAATAATATATAAGTAAATTTGGTAGCCTCGCCTGCGCGGCTGCCGGTAGGTGACGTCATAAGCTATCAATGTGAACTTTCACATGTCACATTTGCCAGCCTGCAAGAGCATCATGTTGTTGTTTTGTTAAGAGATGCTGAAATGCAGGGTAAGATCACCACAGACAGTGTGTTTCCAAAACCATTTAGCTGATGTTGAAAAATAAACTGTCAAATTTATCTCGTATTTTTGTGTCATTTTGAAGTATATGTTTGCCAGCAAAAGCTTTTCGACAAGCATCATTTTAAATTGAATGAAAGTGGCTACCACTGGGTTCTATATCGTGGAGCTTCGCCCCATAGGGGGAGCTCTTGCTCCTAGTGGTTTATCCCTCCTGCGCAGCTGGATGCATCTGAAAAAGTTTGCATATATGTCACTTCCTACCAGTGACCGCATCAGCTATATAAGGGGTCCACCCCGCCATAACGTTCTCCCTTTTTCTTCAGCCGCATCCGGTTCGAAGCTGCATCACCAACGAAGACGTTTAGTTTGTGTATACCGGATCTACACTCCGTCGATTTAATCAATATGTCTTTCCCAGTCTGCGTTTTCGACAGAGCATGCTGTTGCCACTGCCTCACAGAAGATGGTGAGACCCACGGTTTCTGCGTGGCTTGTCTGGGGGTCGAACACGCAAGGGCCGCGTGGCTCCCTAATCCGGCATGCTCAGTTTGCGCCGCCATGCCTCCTAAACTGGGGCACCGTGCTAGGGCTGACACCTCTTCCACTTCCTCTGGCGAGGAAGAGGAGGATGACTCCTCCGAGTTCGAGAAAGGTGGAGCGGGAACAGCGCCGGTGGCGTCTGAACCAGTTCTGCCTTCTCTCCGTCAAGATCTGCCTAGCATCATGCGAACTGCCACTGACAGGCTCGGCATTTCCTACCCACCAGCTGCTAAGGAGGAGATGAAGAGGTCATGGCAGACAAATATTTATGTCCAACCATCTTCCTCTAAGGAACCGCCCCAAAACACGGAGAAGTGTTTTGTGGTGGGCGCACAATCCCGGCACAATCCGGCGGGGCAGCCTCTAATTTCGCCATGCTGTCTTCGGACCTCGTTCACCCCAATCGAGATCCAGGAGGTTGGGAAGGCATCAGCCGCCATCTTACAGATGGCACAGGCTGTTGCTATATGTTCCGGCCGCATTATGGCCACTTGAATGGTGTCTCACCATCACCTTTGGCTGCAGGCGACGGCACTGAGGGAGCCTCAGAAGCTCCCTCTGCTAAACGTGCCCATTGAACACAAATCCCTCTTTGGGAAATCCGTGGCGGAGGCTACGGCGAGGGTAGCGAGAGAGGAGGAGGAAAGGAAGTTACTCCAAATATAATTTCCTGTCCATCGCAAGGCTAGGCATCCTGCTTCTCCTAAAGGAGCTGCCCCCCCAGATCTCAGCAAGAAAAGCGCCACAGGTCCTCTACTAAACACGGAGAGAGGACGTCTCATCACCAAGACACGCCCACACCCTATGTGCCTGAGCCCGCTCAGCCGGAACCTATACCTCAGCCTCAGCGCCAGGACGTGCAGCAACGTCCTGGAACACCTCCATGCTGCCGCTGAATAAGAGGAGGAAGCAATGACATTTTGAGGAGGGGTGCCTTAACCCGAACCTCTCCGACCCCGTTCTGGGTGGGGACAGAGTTAAATTTAATAAACATGTTGAAATGACCTGTCGCCCGGATAAGGTTTTTCGTAGTGCTGCTTTGATGTCTCAGATAAGCCTTACTCTTCGAGATTTAGCACTTTGCATGTCGGGGTGGGATCAACGTTTGATGAGCGTCCCCTCGCTCCTCACATTTATCCTTCCCCACAATACCTTGGCGTTCCCAATAAAATGACGTGGAGCCTGTGCCGAGTTTCCGTCATTAATAAGGGATCTAAGACGCAATCCAACAGAGGAAGCGGCATCGTCACGCCCTAATGTTTTTTCTCACTCGCGCTGTGTGGCTGGGCAACCTGCGTGTCTTCTCCATTTTGAGACTGGTACGTACCTATCTGGCGACGCCAAATCTAGCTCCCCGGGTTGTCATCACATGTCTACGTTTGCGACAGCGGACCCTGGGGTCGCCGCTTCTCGGCCCTTTAGTTAAAGGCCCCCCTTGAGCTCTTCCACCCTAGTCCGGGTTCTGCTTCAAATTCCAACAGTTCCTCTGTTTGATCCCCCAATCGATGCCCCAACCACTGTCCCTACATTACGGGGAGTGGCAGGCGAGATGCTTTATCCCGAAATGGTTAAAACTGTCTCTACAGAGAGGTCATCCCCTTCAATTTCACTGCGCTCCCCCTGCCTTTCAGAGAATCAATGAAAGCCATGTGACGTCACGGGAACAACTACTTTCCCTAAAGACAGAAATCTTATTGCTGGGGTTGCCCCCGGGGACGAAATGAGCAGGTTCAATTTTCTCTATTTCGTAGTCCAAAAGAAATCTGGAGGGATGAGACCGATTCTGGATTTACGAATCCTGAACGAATCGATTCACAAGAGAAATTTTTGCATGTTGACTGTTCGACATCTGTTGGAGTGCGTTCAACAAAGCGATTTTTTCGCAAGTATAGACCTGAAGAACGCTTATTTTCATGTCGATATTGCGCCAAAACGTTGGCGCCCCCTTCGTTTTGCGTTTCAGGGGAAATGTTATGAATACAGACGGATGTCCTTCGGCTACGCTCTGGCTCCGAGAGCTATCTTCAAAATAGTAGAGACAGCACTACTGCCCCTACGAAGAAAGGGCATCAGAATTCTGGCGTATCTGGACATTTTATTGATATTAGCCAGTTGTGCAGAACTGGCCATGGCTCAGGTAGTGGAGACCATTGTATACCTTTCCGCTCTGGGGATCGCGTTGAATTTGGAAAAGAGCTCCCTGTGGCCCTCTTAGGTAGTGAGCTACCTGGGGCTCCGATTGGACTTGGTGAGAATGCGTGCCTGTCTATCTCAGGACAGGACTCAGACTCTCATCTGAGAATTGGACAGGTGCAAACCTCTCAAACGAGTATCTATGAGACTCGTCATGACACTGCTTGGTCTGATGTCGGCCGCTCATGTGGTAGTGCCATTGGGTCTCCTGCACATGCGCAAGATGCAATGCGCGGCCTCTACTGCGAAGAATTACGCATACAAGTGGAAAACTTTCGAGAACTGGTGTTTCTCATGTGGCCTTACTCCTCAGTCCTGCGAAACTACGTCTGTGCTGTGTTTTCTGCAGCACTTACTAGAGAAGGGTAAATCACCTAGCACTATAAAGCTGTATGCGTCGGTTATTTCAGCCTGTCACGAAGGCTGGGGAGATACTTCTGTTTTTTCCCACCAGTTGGTCACACGTATCTTGAAAGGAGCGCGTCGCTTGCCACTCACGATTAAGCCCAACCTCCCTAAATGGGAGCTGTCCATGGTTCTGGACGCACTATAGAAGCCTCATTTTGAGATTCTGGAGTTGATTTCTTTGAGATTGTTGTCTATTAAGATGGCACTACTCCTTGCATTATCCTCTGCTAAGAGAGTGAGTTACCTATGCGCACTCTCGGTTCACCCGAGTTGTTGCATTATTAATGGAGATTTAAGCAAGGCTGTCTTGAGACCTAATCCAGTCATTTTTCCCAAGGTAATTAAACTGCATACAGTTCTAGAGATCTGGAACTCAGAGCCTTTTCTCCCCCTACTTTTTGGAGTGAGGCGGAGAGGGGTTTACACTGCCTGTGGCAAGTACTCGCTTTGGATATGTACGTGGCCAAGACTGCACACATTAAAACTTCTCAGAAGCTCTTTGTGTGCTACGGTTCAGCGAGGGCTGGTAATGCCTTGTCCAAGGGCCGGCTGGCCCATTGGCTTTGCAAGGCCATTGAGTTGGCCTACATTTCTTCTGGCCTGACTCCCGCGGAGGGAGTGAGAGCCCACTCCACGAGGGGCGTGGCAACTTCGGTTGCTATTCTCGTTGGTGTGGGAGCGGAAGAGATCTGTGAGGCGGCTTCATGGTCTTCACCATCCCCCTTCATCAGATTTTATTTAATGGATGTTTCCTCCTCTACCTTTGGTCACACCGTTTTCCGTTCGGTGTTCCCAGGGGAGGGTAGAAGATAGACGAGAAGGGATTCCCTTCCTTTTTCTAAAGTTGTGTTTTTTATTCTTGCTTGTTCTACTCGATGAGTTGCATCAGAGCAAGTGTTTTATTTTAGTTTAGTTTTTCGGCTGTTTGGATTCTCCTTTTAGGTATTCTTTGAGCCTTTGGTTCTATAGAGAGTAATCAGGGGGACATTGACGTTGCTGCGCTCCGCCCTTAACCACTAGGAGCTAGAGCTCCCCCTATGGGGCGGAGCTCCACGATATAGAACGATAGTTACCTGAGTTATTGTAACTCCAGTTCTATGAGTGCAGCGGATTATGGCTTCCATTTTTTGGGAGAAAGTTATGGCGGGTGGACCCTTTATATAGCTGGCGCGGTCACTGGTAGGAAGTGACGTATATGCAAACATTTTCAGATGCATCCTACTGCGCAGGAGGGATAAACCACTAGGAGCTAGAGCTTCCCCTATGCGGCTCCACTCCACTCATAGAACTGGAGTTACAATAACTCCGGTAACTATTGTTTCTTTTCTATACCAGCTAGCTGCCCGTGCCTGCGCTGTAAATCCATTCCACTTGCGTTCTTTAGAAAAAGCCAATCTTTTCAGAAATCTATTTCATGCTTAATCCTATACGCTATAGTAGCCTCGATTTGACTTCAGCGCGAAAGAAGACGATTGATATGGATGGAAAATATCAGCTGGCTATCTAGTTATCTATACTTTAGCCAGTAATGAGGACTTTCATTTAGACCAGATTAAACCAGTGGCTATTGTGGTTCTGCAACCAGCCCAGAACCAGTCTACAGGTCTTTCTACTAGGCAATCCGGAGGTAACTAGCGCAAATTATATTGTTTTAGCTTTATTAATTTGTTCATTCTCATATAATTGTCATCAATTTGCAATGGCTAGCTCTAAAGTTATCATCATTAAGAGGAAGAAATATACATTTATTTGCCTAAGATATGTTTCTGGAGTCACATTAATCTGAACTGTAAGATATATCAGTACATAGTCTGCACTACATGAATGGCCACTGTGTGTGTCTGACTGAATTATTTGACTAATTCTGAGTGTGTCTGAGCCAGAATCAGGAGACTGTCAGGTGGATGTGAGTATATGGATCCTGAGGTGAGTGATACAATGGATAGTATAGATTAAAACACCTGTTTAGAGAATTTTGAGCTACCATCTGTTGTTTAGATTTTGATATTTAGATATCTTGCGTTGAGTCCATTCATTTGATCATTTTCCAAAATACAGATCAGTGCACTTTTTATGTGAACTGCTATTGGTAGTTATTGTCCACATTATCTGACACTGACAGTCTTATTTGACCTATTTCAATTCAGCAGAGTGTCTGAGCCACAGACAGGTGACGGTTGGAAAGATGTGAGGGACAGTAGGGTGGATGTGGAGGTGAGAAGAAAAAAGATATGCTAGAATAGTACTCTAAAGTGTTACCAAATGTCTGTGCACTGCCCTGTTGAGACCCCAGCCACATGCTTATCAAAACTGTAACTTATAAGACAACTTGTTTCAGTTTAATGAAATCAAGATAAGCCCTTTGTAGCTTACTCGGAAAGAGAATGCACAAGCGTTTGGGTTGTGGGTTCTAGTCCAACAGAGGAGCCTTCTAAAAGGTATGCACTCTATTATAAGTGTCTCTTGATAAGGGCAAATTAATTTTCTGAAGAAGCTAGGTAAACTGTAATGTGTATTTAAGAAAAACTTGCTCCACAAGGAAAGCCCACATGTTAACCACTCACAGTGTGTCATACCCTTCAGTGAACATTGAGTGAATACCTCGTTTTATGTCAAACTGAAGACATTTGTTTTGTCACTGGTTGATTGTTCAACACACCAATGTGGTTCTATATCCCCTACCAACAGAAAATCTACCCTGAAGGGAAAATATTTCATTACCATGCAATATGGCACATAATGGTTTTGTCAGCTACATCTACAAATACACACACAATAGTTAAGGTTCCTGCCATATTCTGCTGCCACCGTTGGTTTTACCCTGTAGTTGTCTTGTTATTGCTGGGCATTGCTTCACTTGTCAGGCAGTGACGTTATAAGAGAACACCTTTCCTCCCTGCTTGTTTCAGTTCTTCTCTACTTGTCTTTGCTGTTGTGCTAACAAAGCCTGCTTTAACAGAAACAGCAGACACCATGGTGTGTTCCCATTCTAAGTGTGTGTGTCAGTGTGAAAGAGAGCTGTTAGTGTGTCTGTGTTTCTCACTCTTGCACTCCAGCAAGTGTATTACTTTCAGTAAGATTGGGTGTACTGACATGTTTGTGGCGGCTAATCAGTGAAAAAGTGCATACTTTTTAAAAGAGCTTAAATCCCAATTTAATTCAGTATTTTTCTTTTATTAAGACAGTGCAATTAGATATTTACTGTCTGACATACTACAAAGTCATTAACGCAGAAATCATTTTTATACAGAATTACTGATGAATGCAGCATTATACCAGGCCATTCAAAGTAAAAACAAATGTAATAGAAAAAAACATTAGTTTGCAAAAGAGCTATTTGTTCCAGAGCTCTTTAGCTTCAAACAAACAAATGTATCCTTTGAAAATGACGGAAAAACTGTAAGATTGAGCCATATATCTCAGAAGTTCTCTGAAATTATGTTCTCAGGAAACTATGTTGAAAACATGAATTACGTTGTACGCCAACATATTTAGTGTGTTTGTCCTTCTATTACGTTGTACATGAACGTTTCATTTTGCCGGTTCATGCGACAACATTCCACACATTCAACAGCGTTCAAAATGATATTGTAATGTTCACGGTTAAGGTTAGCCATGTGGTAACTGAGTTTAGGAATAAGGTTATAGTTAACATTACAAAAAAACAATCACATGCAACACGTCTGCATCACGCTGCAATGGAAAACAAAACACACACAACAGTGGATTTGAACTTGCAAACTCCGGGATGAAAGTCATATATGCTCATACACCATCTCCGACCTCCACTGTACCAAAAACTACACTATTTACATGCTACATATATTCATATTTAATGTAATGGTTTTAAAATGTGTTCACTATTAACGTAATTAATCCTCTCATACGTTCATATTTCACATATTTCAGTTTTGCAAAATAGTTCCCTCAGAACGTAATTCAATGCGATTTTGGGCTGGATTGATCAGTAGTCGGAATGTAGGCATAGGTTATCTAAAGATTTTAAAAGTTTTTCATTCTAGATTGTAAATTAAAAATGTAAAGATACAGTAATGTCAGAGGACAACATCATGGTTACACTATTAGGGTCTACTTAGTTTGTGAAAATTGTCGAAAAATAAAAAGTATTTTTCGCATAATTTTTATTTGTTGTATTTACATTGTCATGTCTTGTGACACAATCACACGGTTCTGGAGTGTGTCATGGATTGATCTGTGAGACGTCTCGTGCGTGAGCACTTGCATTAGTAACCAGACCATGCAGCGGCTATTTTAAGAGAACCGCAAGTTTACACAATGCAATTTTGTCTTGTCTCAAGCTTTTCTCAAGAGGTCTAATGTACGTGGCTGAAAGCTTTCGTAATGTAAACAGGACCTTAGTCTGAGCCACTGAGTGTGGAATGGTTACATGAGTATCATAACTCAAATACTTTTAAGTGACCTCAGGGAACATCAGGCAGAGGGGTAGTGACTGTGTCTCCTGCTTTGTCTCTTAATAGTAGCCATCTGACTAAATTAATATGGTGGACGTGCTATTCTTTAAATTATATCAACATCACTGTAAAACCTTGTACAATACACTCAACTCCAGTCTGTCTGTATGTATGGTCACAAGCTTGTGTGAATATATGTTGGGTTTCAGGTGTTAAACTGCTGAACACATACAAAAAAATTTTGACCACATGCAGTGGGTAAATCTACATTAGTACTATATATGTATGGATAATTTCTCAAGCAATAAAACAGTTACAGCTCCATGCATCTTACTTATAGAAAAGGTTTCAACAAGGGCAGAGGAGAGAGGACAGGGATAAACATGGTGGAAGAATGGTGCAAGCAAAGCTTAATGACATCATAGTCTTACTTTCAACATATTTGTTTCAATTAAGAAAAACAAAAAAAACTAAAACAAAGTTAGCTGCTTCCTAACTTGTTAACACTCATACGATCAAGTACAATATTATATACATACACACATACAAAAAAAACACAAATAAAACATAAACATATCTTAAATATACATCAGTAACAATTATAATAATACCAACAATGGTAATCAGAATACCTACACAACCTATAAATACATGAATACAGTTAAAGAATTAATACCAACAATGGTAATCCAAATACCTCCAAGGTAAGATTAACACAGCCTATAAATACATCTTATAGAATTACAGTGATACCAACAATGGTAATCCAAATACCTACCAGGTAAGATAACAATCTATGAATGCATGAGTACAACCAAAGACAATTAAACCCCGCCCTCCTTGTACTGTGACCAAACCTTCTGTTTATAGAGAGCTTTAAACCGGTAAATGCTTTGACATTGTTTTAAATCGAGCCCCAGACTATTCCATAATTTGACCCCGCATACAGACACACAGAAACTCCTCCTGGTGATTTTGAACATTCGTATTAAAAAATTCCCATAGCCCCTTAAACTGTACAACTGCTCTCTTTGTATAAATAACTTTTGTATGTTAGCAGGTAGTATATTGTGAAATGCTTTGAATAAAATTTGTGCCATATTGAATTTGACAAGGTCGTGTAATTTTAATAACTTTGACTTGGAAAAAGTGGATTTGTATATTCAACCTTGTGTATAGCCCTTTTTTGTAAGATAACTAGTGACTGTAATGAGATTTATTATAGCTATTTCCCCATACTTCAACACAGTAAGTTAGATATGGTAATATCAGAGAACAATACAAGATACAGAGTGTATTGTAATCAAGGACATCTTTGGTTTTGTTTATTATTGCAAGGCTTTTGGAAACTTTGGTTTTTACGTGTCTTATATGAGTTTTCCAAGTGAATTTGTTATCTATTGTAACTCCTAAAATATTTATTTCAGAGACATTTTCAATTGGAATCCCATCAATTTCAATCATCGTATCCGTTTTGTTTTATAATTACCAAATAATATGGCTTTGGTTTTATTTAAATTTAAAGATAACTTGTTACTATCCATCCATTTTTATATTCCTTAGTTCAGTATTTACAACATCAATAACCCTATCAAAATTGTCATCACAATAAGAAATGTTGGTATCTTCTGCAAACAAAACACACTTAAGTAATTTTGAAACATAAAATATGTCATTGATGTACAAATTAAATAATTTCGGGCCCAATACTGACCCCTGGGGAACACCACAAGAAATTGCATTACAATTAGATGAGGACTCACCCATCTGCACAAATTGTTTTCTGTCACCTAAATAGCTTTTTATCCAGTTTCCAGCCACCCCACGTAACCCATACCTTTCCAGTTTATCAAGTAGTATAGCATGATTAATGGTGTCAAAGGCTTTTTTCAAATCAATAAATATTCCAATGGCACATTTGTTATTGTCCAATGCATTTGATATTTATTTTGTTGCATCAAGTATAGCCATCGATGTAGATCTTTTGCTTCTAAATCCATATTGACTTTCATTAATCAGTTTATGTTTTTCAACAAATTTTTCAAATTGAGTATTAAATATATTTTCTAGGATTTTTGAAAATTGAGGAAGCAAAGAAATTGGTCTATAATTGGTAAAATCATGTTTATTTCCATTTTTAAATAGTGGAATAACTTTAGCAATTTTCATTTTCCTGGGAACACAGACATTTAAAAGTGAAAGATTACAGACGTGCGTTAGGGGTGTTTTAATATTGTTTATAACTTTTTTTTGTATAGCCATATTGATAGAATGGCAATCCATAGAATAACTATTTTTGGACTTTTGGACAATATCCATTACTTCTTCCTCACTAACTGCTGAAAGAAAGATAATGCTGGAATTTCTCTAAATATTTTCTATATTATGCTCTTTTTGTTCGTCTGGGATTCTTGCTGCCAAGTCACGGCCAATGGTTACAAAAAATATTAAAACTATTAACTATTCTATTCATATGGTTGCTAAAAGATAACATGTGATATGGATAAGCAGACAAAATGTACCCTCAGGTTGAGACTAATTCTAAATGTTTAAAGAATGTGTCTGTATGGGGATACAGTTAAATGGATCAATAATGATTACCAAAGATAAATATAGAAACCTGCATTTTCATGTTTACATTTTTGTAATTTAGCAGATGCTCTTATCCAAAGCTGCATACAATAAGTACAGGAACATCCCCCTGGAGCAACTTGTGACTTCCAGTCTGACTCCCTAAGCACTAACACAATGATCTAGGCTGAAGTGTATGGTTTACACCTTTGCTCTATCCCCATCAACACCCCCTAGAAAGCTACAAAATTCTACTGTGCTACATAACTAAGAGATGCCCATTCTTGCAAGTATGGACAGTGACAACAGCATTGTCATTTTCTTGAACATTAAACAAGTAAATTGTGGATAGAATTATTTATTTTTTGCCATTTCTTGGTGGTAAATTCAGTAGCCACTCAACAAACATATGTTGATTCTAATTGAATAAAGAGGCAAATAACATTTGTCCGCAAGCCTTTTTGATTACCAAATATTTCCTCTCTGCCTGGCAATATTGTCCGGCTCCTAAAAGAGAGTCCATATCCTATGTGTAAAATGCAGCTTAGGAAGAAGTTGCAAGTGTTCAGCACTGCACACATCTACATATAGCATATTGCATGTTTGGGTTTCTGAACACTTATTGATGGAATGGGTAGAATGGGCGTCAGGCCTAAAAGTTAGTAGGTGCATTCAGGATTAAAAGAATCAGCAGTTCAATTAAGATATCTACTATGGGCCTACAAAAAACAATACATGGTCATGTTCCTGCTACTGGATGTTATTGGAGGCATCTTCCAACATCTTGCAGCACACTGAATTATATCTGGTGTGAGCTCAATGAGAGTAGAGGGAGTAGGGCGAAAGGGAAATTTTAAACTGAATCTTATGTTACACTTAAATAACATGGTGACAGAGGACTGTATGAGAGTTCACATAAACTCACACTCACAGTCTCTCTTGCTCATACAAACACATACACCACAATCAAGCACAGACAATGCTGTCAAGTATCAAGTTAGCACTTGACGGGGCTGCATCCTGTAGCCGGCTCTGGTAAAAGCCACTTAAGGAGATCCTATTTCATCAGAGAAAATGTAATGTAGCAGGCCGTCCGAGTCAATACCTGTTTCCTACATTGCATAGAAACCTCATCACTTTTAAATTGTTGTATTGTTCAGAGAGGACACTCACAGTCTTTAGAGTTTCCAAAGAAAAGGTTTGGAATGTTATGTCATTCAATAAAAAAGTAATTGAATATTAAAATTTTAAAATGTTTTTAAAAAAATCATAATTTTGGGGGGAGATTGCAAAGCCTGTGCAACACGTGGTGTCCTCTGTGAACAATTTGAAAGTGTTCAGGTTTCTAAGTCTTTTAACAAAAACACTATTGAATTGTTCAATAAACTGCGCTTACCCCAGTGGCCCTTCTAAGAAAGTCCTTGAATTGCCGACACAAACATTTTTTTTACTTTTTCATGTGGACCAATGCCAGGTTTAGGCAAATTAAGTATGAAGGGAAATACATTTCTAGGATTTACACTTAAATTTCAGAAGGTACTAGATTACAGATACAGTTGCCCCCAGCATAATATTACTCCTATTATGGAAATGTTTAAAATGTTTTATAGCTAGACCAGTGGATTATTTTTCTTAAGGCTTTCCTAATTGTGCATTAAAAACAAATATGAAAGAAGATTTAACTTCATTGAACTATATCTACAATGTATTCAAAATATAAAAATGTTTTGAATTTACCTGTAAATCATTTTGTGGGATTATGTACAAAAGGTGTTATTATTCAAAGCACTATTTTAGTTGTGCATTATCAGTGCCAGCCAGGGAAAGTGTTGGGGGATACATTTCTTTAAATGTGGGCATGATATGAAATCAATTACTTTTAGACATGTAAATTATTGACGGTCCCTAACCAAAAGCGTGTACATCGTCGCATGAATAAACAAAATTTATGATTTTTGAATCACAATTCAAAACTGCCTACTACTTTCAACTTCAACAACGCAGTGCCTGTTGAAATTAATTGATAGATACGGACAACCTCTCCTGCTAGCCCACAAATAAAACAGTGCATGCAGGAGTCTACATTCACAAAACACTGTTGGCTCGCCTTGCAAATGTTTATTCCGTCGCTGTGTTTGTCAGCTTGCAGAACACTTGGGTCTGACAAAAAACAACCGTGGCTACAGCCCAGAAAGTCCGGTGACTCCGCTGGTCTGACCCAACAAAAATACTTTCTTATTGATGCTTCAAAATTACGAGTCCAGAGAGTGTTGGAGGAGTTGCTGGTGCCCTATGAGGACAAGCCATGTGGTGTCTTGGAAATGGATTTTGCCTTTGAACTGTTTGCGTCAGTTTTGCATACTGAATCCCGAATATGGGATATAGGGGAGGAACGGTACACATAAGTCACGGTTCTGTTCATACCTCGGTTCAGACATCACGGTTCGGTACGAGTTCGGTACAATGGAGGAAAAAGCTAAACAAAAATGCAGAATGCAATTTTTTTATTGTGCATGTCTCATGCTTTAACATCTAGTGTTATACAGTTTCTTCCCTGAGCTAGCACATCTGGGTGATTGCGTCTGATATCCTTTAGCATGTAAGATGTATTTCCACTCACATACCCAACAGCTGCTGAACAACGCTGACACTATAGATTGTATAATTACTGGATATAACCATGTGTGACATCACCCATTGGTTTGTTAATATCTGATTTGTGTCATCGAATTTGCTGTTATGGGCGCAGACATCTTGGTTGCGGATGTGATGATTTTAGATAAGAGGGAGGAGTAATCTAGGTAGCTAACTGATATTAATTGAAATGCTAACGAAAAACAGTATTAAAACAAAATCTAATGTTACTTACCGGAAAAAGTGAACTGCCAACTCATTTGAGTGTCTTGTTGTACAACCGAACCCAATAGCCACGCCCTAAACGTACCTTTACTTTATCGCTGATTTTAAAATCAACGAGACCATAACTCAAAAAATGAACATCATGATAAATTGCTGAATAGTAACTGACTAGCAAACCGACATTCAACTTATATTCATTCAACTTATATAGAGCTTTACTTCCAAGGCACCCAAAGCGCTTTACACAGTGAGGGGGAAAGCCCACCTCATCAACCACCAATGTGTAGCACCCATTTGGGTGATGCACGGCAGCCATTTTGCGCCAGAACGCTCACCACACATCAGCTATCAGGTGGACAGGTGAGTAGTTGAATATGCCAATTAGGAAGGAAGGGGGTTATTAGGTGGCCATAATTGAAGTGAGAAGCCTGGTTGGGAATTTGGCCATGACACCGGGGTTAACACCCCTACTGTTACGATAAGTGTCATGGGATTATTTATGACCACAGAGAGTCAGGACACCCGTTTAACGTCCCATCCGAAAGACGGCACCCTACGCAGGGCAGATGTCCCCATCACTGCCCTCGGGCATTGGGAAAGATCTTTAGACCAGAGGGAAGAGTGCCCCCTACTGGTCCTCCAACACCACTTCCAGCAGCACTGGTCTCCCATCCAGAGACTATCCAGGCCCAACCCTGCTTAGCTTTTAGATGCAAACCAGCAGTGGAATACAGGGCTCTATGCTGCTGGCTAAGTACATGAGTTAAATTTATTTTTATACCGTGTATTCTGTGTTTCAATTCATGCACCGAACCAAGACGCCCGTACCGTTTCGGTTCAGTATGAATACGTGTACTGTTCCACCCCTAATGGGATACCAGTTTTAATATAGACAAACAGACAAGCAGTGGATTATATTGGACGACAGGTAAGTGTGCATTTAGTTTCCATGCTTATTGCTTTTCCACAACAATGATAGTGAGTAAATCTACTGAAATGGCCACCATCTTGGTGGAGTGTGATGTGTAGAATGAGAAAGCAGAGGTTAAGTCATGTACCGTATTTCATAATTGTACATAAACAGTGGCTATCTGTACATCTTTGCCAAGTGCAAACCAGTACAGAAGGAATCAACAAATTGTTGGGGAGGGTCATGCCTCTTTTCCCAATCATTTTGGAGGGTCAAATAAAATGTATTGCTGGCGAAGGGAGGGTCAAGTCTATTTTGACTAAAGATCCCAAAACTCCTCCGGTCTCTTAGTTTTCGACAACCCAGACTGCTAAGGATTTACTGTAGAAATTAGGGGTGCAACGGATCATGAAACTCACGGATCGGATCGGTTTTCGGATCAGAGTCACGGATCGGATCATTTTTCGGATCAGCAAAATAAAAAATATATAAAATAATTGGAATTTGGGTTAGTTGTTTTTATAATTTTCAGTGGTTATGATGAGCAATATGAGAGAGAAATTTGGTTAATATTGATCGTTGTTTA
>JACXGM010003886.1:0-39926 GCA_016801145.1 Umbra pygmaea | reverse complement strand
AGATGTCACTGTTTAAGCATTTTAATCATCATTTAAATTATTTATTTCAAAATAATAAATGAATTATAAGTTATACAGAGATTTATTAAGAGTTTATTTGAACCAATTACTGTTTTTTATATTCTTGAACTCCCTTTTGCCTCTCAAAAAAATGAGGAGGAACAACCTCCCCTGCCTCAATGGACGAGCCTCCACTGATGCGGATGATCTGGTTGTTTTCAGCCCAAGTAGTGCTGGGTTCCTACCGCGGCTTGCTGTTCTTTCAGATTACGAGGCTGAAAACGACATCCAATACAATTTTATAAAAATAATGTTGTGTTGATAATGTCCTAATAACGGAGTTCAAACCGCGGCGTTTAAAAACTAGGCTGGAGTCATAGAAATTGAGTAGCTACTTAACACAGAAACACAAAAGACGAAGGCTCCAGCATAGTATTATACGCAACAGACAAACGAAGCGACCAGCGTAATTTATAAGTTGGACCAATCAACGTGGACCTAGGAAAAGGGAGAATGGAAAGACCCTGCTCTGGAGTAGGAGCTAAAAAGGTTTCGGAACACAAGAAAAAAAGGGTAATAGGAACGTTATGTTCTAGGAACTGCAAAAATCCCTGCGGTCGGAAAGCGGCTATTATGCACTGATAGAACCAACCTGATGAACTGAAACAGGAATGAGTGTATAAGGAATTAAACTGGGTGAAGGACAATCGAGGCGACAATAAAAGGTGAGGGTGTGACGTGACATGTATGTAGATATTTTAGTTTTTTCACAGTTTTTAGCTCTTTACAGTGTTTAAGGCGGTTTGCACGGTTTGAGGCGGCCAACATCACTCCTGAAAAGCTGGCTGAGAACCCAGACGACTGCACTCTGTCCCTGGATGTGGCTGACGTAAGGAGAGCTTTCAAAAGAGTGAACCCGCGGAAGTCTCCAGGGCCAGATGGTATTCCAGGCTGTGTTCTAAGAGGATGCGCCGACCAGCTAGCGGAGGTATTCACAAATATATTGATATATACATGTCAAAAGAATTTCTCTGCATAGGATGATGTGATGTCATTCGATGCATATGATAAATAAACGACTTTGACTTTGAGTATTGGATTAATATTAAGGAACTTTCATTTATATATTTTTTAAAGCATCTTTCCAGAGACAGGAATAATACTTTAATACTACACAGACCCAGAGTCTATCCCACCAAACAAAACATTCTACACTCCTATGGATGGTAAACTTTAACATACAAAACAATTCCCAAAGGAATGTAATACTGGAAATACTGTACAATACGTAAACAAGCAGCTGGCAAAATTACAATGCAATCACTGTAGCCAAACAGGCATAATAATCATGAATAACAGCTACATTAAAAGATGGAAAGCACATTGGGTTACAGCAACAATCGCTAACAATTCTGCATGTTTTGTTAAATATATTTCAAGGAATGCTCCAGATCCCTAAACACGTCAAAATCATTATGCCGGTCATGTTTCCGACATTACAGTTACTAACTACACCTTCTCAGCGTGTTCTGTAATTCCCAACTCAGCCACCGTAAGTTGCCCAAAAAAACGTTGTTTATGTCACTGCAACATTTTTGAAAGAAAATGGCAATAGCTGTGCAAACGATATCGATGTCAGGCTTAAATTAACCACTTCTGTGTGGCTCCGCCCATATTCGGGAAGGCCACGCCCATTCTGAGCACAGAAACAGATAGTCTGAGCATCCCTAATAGAAAATATATAAATTTGTCAAATGAGCTTCCACTGTTTATCATTAACATTTGTATACAGTAACTTAGAAAAGCTGTTCATTTTATCGGGCACATTTGTAAATCAACGTTATAACAGTAATTCAAGTGAATTTAGTTTCAATATTTCAATGATCGACAACATGCTCACACAATAGATGGTTTTTGTTAATATTATGACAAAGTTATTGGAGCGAATTTGGAATGTTATCTTTCCTGTGAGCGATGTCAGAGTTTGAGCGGAGTGGTTGGAAAAGGTGGAGCGAAGCGCAACAACCGCACATTGAGCGAGGAGCAGGATTTCCATACGCTCAAATCCGCTTGCATACTCTGCTGCCCAGTCTGGGTCTTTCACTAGTAAAGATAGTAAATGCTCAAATGCCTCTCATGGACAACTAGTTCAAATACTGGATCAAGGTCAACCAGAAATGCTCCCAGAGTAGCAAAAGCGTAAAACATTTTTTAAACATGTATATTTTTTAACCTGCAACTTTTATCTTAGATGACAATAAATTATATTTAGCGTTAACTCATGTTAGCTTAATTTACACTATGGGACCTTCCAGTCCAGGCAGTTTTACTGTATCCATCAGGGATAAGCCAATTACAGGCATGATTTCTACCACCCTGAGACAGTCAAATGATTATCTGAGACTGCTGTAATGACCTCGACACCATGTGTGTGATGTGTGTATGTGTTTCATACCACTGACATCCATCTAGAGATGTGGTAATTAGCCTCTGAAACATAGCACCATATATCACTCACTGGGATCTAACAGCTGGGTAATTGGTACAACGTGAGGAAAAATGTACTCATCACTCCTGAGGAGGGGAACAGGGCTATTAGAGAAGAGGCTTGTGAGGAAAGAAGCAGTTGCTCGCTGGACCCCATGTTTTCCCTGTTTCAGACTGGACCCCATGTTTCAGACTGAACCCCATGTTTCCCTGTTTCAGACTGGACCCCCAAGTTTCCCCTGTTTCAGACTGAACTCCATGTTTCTGTGTTTCAGACTGAAGCCCATGTTTCTGTGTTTCAGACTGGACCCCATGTTTTCACTATTTCAGAGTGGACCCCATGTTTCCCTGTTTCAGTTTGGACCCCATGTCTCCCTTGTTTCAGAGTGGACCACATTTTTTCCTTGTTTCAGACTGTACCCGATGTTTTCACTATTTCAGAGTGGACCCCATGTTTCCCTGTTTCAGTTTGGACCCCATGTCTCCCTTGTTTCAGAGTGGACCCCATGTTTCCCCTGTTTCAGACTGGACCCCTTGTTTCCCCTGTTTCAGACTGGACCCCATGTCTCCCTTGTTTCAGACTGGACCCCATGTTTCCCCTGTTTCAGACTGGACCTCATATTTCCCCAGTTTCAGACCGGACCCTATGTTTCCCGTTTTAGACTGAACTCCATGTTCCCCTGTTTCAGAGCAGACCACATTTCACTGTTTCACACTGGACCCTGTGTTTGCCTTGTTTCAGACTGGACCCCATCGATTGGTCGGTCGTTTGGCGAACGGCTCCAAATTTTCTCTATCAAAATGCCAGACTGATCTGCGAGTGGAAAACTGGAGCTCGTGAGATCAGGATTGTCCCACGAGGCTAATGTTTCCCCTGTTCCAGACTAGATCCTATGTTTCCCCTGTTTCAGAATGGACCCCATGTTTACCCAGTTTCAGACTGAACCTGATGTTTCCCTGTTTCAGACTGGACCCCATGTTTCCCCTGTTTCAGAGTGGACCCCATGTTTCCCTGTTTCAGACTGGACCCCATGTTTCCCCTGTTTCAGAGTGGACCCCATGTTTCCCCTGTTTTAGACTGAACCCGATGTTTCCCTGTTTCAGACTGAACCCCATGTTTCCGGTTTCAGACTGAACCCAATGTTTCCCCTGTTTCAGACTGAACCCGATGTTTCCCCTGTTTCAGACTGAACCCGATGTTTCCCCTGATTCAGACTGAACCCAATGTTTCCCCTGTTTCAGACTGAACCTGATGTTTCCCTGTTTCAGACTGAACCCCATGTTTCCCCTGTTTCAGATTGAACCCCATGTTTCCCTTTTTCAGACTGAACCCCATGTTTCCACAAATTAAAATGGGCAAACATGGCCATCTGGCTTTTGTTTTGACCCCGTGGACAAAATTATCTTCATCCTACTATTAAAGGGGAACAATTATGAAATGTCATAAGTTGTCAATGTTCCTAAATCACTCAGGGAGGGCAGAGTCCATCTCGTGTGAAATCTATGGTGCACGTTTATGTGGCTTTTTCCCTACCATATTATTTATCATATTAAATGTACAGCTTGTGTACCTAAAGTAATTGGGCTTCCCATAACCTGTGTTTTCGGGGTGAAAAAAACATTATTGTTTCATGCAAATACTAGTTATTTCACAGCTACATGCGAGAGCTGCCGAAGGAGAGCTACCCGATGAAAGAAACATTCAAATAAGTATTTAAAGTGATTTAGAAACATTCAGAAATTATAGATTTACATTTTTCATTGTTCCCCTTTTAATGGGGGTGGAGTGGGGGGGTTATTGTGACGCCATTTAAACAATCTCAGAGCTGATTTCTGGTCCCAGTCCGCCCCTGATGGTAGAACCTGGTTTGTACACTCCAGCTTTGTTATATTTCATCCTTTCCACTGGGCCTTATAAGAGCTAATTAGCCATTCACATCACATTCTTCCCTTTTTACACAAGCCCTAGAAACCGCCAGGACGACAATCCTCATATCCACCCAGCCATCCTCTGTTCATCTCGAAGTGGTATCAATGGCAACGCAGGGTAACGTTTTGATAGGAGCAGCCAGCAGCAATCGGCAGCAGTGAACACAGAAACAGGATATTAAAAAAAGAACTCCTCTGTGTTTACGTCGAAACGATAGCGAAGGAGTCGCCTGTTTCATTCACATTGACATTAAGAACTTCTTTATCTTTTTCCCCAAAGAAAGCCCCCTGAACAATCTAAGCCCGCAGAGCACACATTAAAGAATAATATGATTTCTGTTTACTGAGATATCAGTTGGTATTTTGGTGCAACTCTGACAGCCAATGGCGGCAACAGTATATTAGACTCCAATTTGGAATATACAAATATCAAGAGTAAAACGCAAGATGGAGGAGGCTTGAAGGGGATCAAGGAGAGGAGAGCCGTAGCACAAATGTGCAGAAATCGAAACGAACATAGTTTACATAAACATATTCTGAGGCTGAATCATTATCCTAAGTACAGCTGTCAATCTTGATGCTTGAGTTGAGTGCAAAGCGCCAGGGGAATAGAGTAGAATTTAGCCAGAATATGCCCATGTTGACCATGGTTTCTCTTTGAACTCCCTTGGTACGTCTAGACATGGTACATTATGCTTATTCAAAGTTTGCAGGGGTGTAATATTATTATAAACGGACTGGTCCCTGAATGCTGATTCCTATGGTATCAGAACGTGTGACCTGGGTGGCTTGAATCCTGATTGCTGATAGGTTGATAGCCATGAAATGAAAGACATTTTATCACTGATATGATATCCCCTTGATGTGATGCTAACTGTTTTAGGAACAATAAGGCATATTGGGGGTTAGTGATATACAGTCAATAAATCACAGATAAACACTGTGTCCATGCCTTCTGCGATGAATCATGATTAAGAAGCACTCCTAGCCGTGGTATATTGGCTATATATCACATCCTCAAGTTCCTTATTGCTTACCTATACACAAGTATAATACAAAAAACTAAAACATGTTGAAACCATTTATATTAGGGGATTGTGATGTACATTCAATATATCACCAATAAGGGCTGTATCCAGGCATTCTGCACTGTCATGCCTGAGCACCCACCTTATTTGCAGTATTTCTGATAATATATAACACAGCCCCTCCAGACTTAGTGCTTAAGTATATCAAAGACACTAAAATCTCCAGGTTTGTTCTCTCCTCTCTCACTCAAAAAATAACTTTTTGGGAGAGTTTTCATTCATAAAAATAGTAACAGCCAATTTCACTACTCTTTCCTCACAGGTGTATAATTTACAAATGTCAGTCACAAATTAAATATCCGGCTGATGTCATAGGTAGGATGAGATGAAAAAGTTAAATTACATGAATCAGCAGTGTTTCTAAACAACTGCAAGTGTAAATGTCATCATCTGAATTTAGCGCACAATTTTTTTTAAATATTCTTCTACTGATATTTTCTCTTCACTTTCATTTAATATCCATATCTTACTGTTAGTGAAAGGGTAGCAGCTTTCCACAGTGATTACCTTGTCCAGAGAAAAGGTCTTGGTGAGAGCAAACCCCCATCCTTCCAGGAAAGCCCTGCGGATCATAGCTGCACTGGTGGTGGGGGGAGCCGAAGCCAGGCCGAATGGGTTGGGGAAGCGGATGCCACACATCTCCACACTGATGTCCACCGCATCGATGGCACAGTGGAACACAGGGAGCTGGGGGTCGTTGGGCACCGTCTGTCCATGGAGGGACTGGAAGGACAACATGCTCTGAGATACAGTATGAACAGGACAAGGATTGCACCATTCCTTTGGTTTGCTTTTACCTAGTAATATTAAAACTCAGATGTCTGGAAACTTGTGGAAATGTACAAGAGTTTGCAATCCTGGTGAAAAAACTGTAAGATAAATAAATGCTTCATATGTTCGGGATTTGCAGATTTATAGCCACAGCTGGAGGTATACTCTATGTGCAAAACATCCAAATAAGGCAATGCTTAAAATGGTCTCGCTCACAGACAAAACAACAGAACTTCCAACTTGGAGGCAGGAGGATTGCTGCGGCAAAACCACTGCTGGCGGCAAGGTGGCCTAGTGGTAAAGTATATACTGTACATATTACTAAAGTACATATGCTGCAGTGAATATGTACATGCACCTATTGTTTGTGTAAGAAAAAAATACTATTGCATGCAAGTTACATTCGTTTCAAAGATAGGTACCTTTGAAAATAATGTAACTTGCATGCAATTCTTTTTTTATTCACTTTGAAAGGAAATACTTACTTTGTATTCCAATAGCAAATTTCCACATTTGCAAAACAATTGCTAACTCAGAGGTATTGTGGTATATTATGCAGCTAAATATAAACATTGATAGCAGAATTCAATCCAAGTAAATATTTTAACATCACGGTTTGGGCTGAGGAATAAGGTGTTAAAGGGAATATGGTTTCAGACCTCTACATGAATTACTGTGGGTGTATTTGAGTAGGAAATAAAATATTACTATAGTCAATAAATACATTTTCTCATTTGTAATTGTGGTAAAAACATTTTGTAAAATCCGGTAAACATGGATTTTAGGGTTGTGAATATCTACTTTTAAACATAATACAATCTGTTATTTCATGACCTCCGATACAGTACAGAAACAATGCTTTTAATCAGAAACAATTTGGTGCACTTCGGTTTGATTAGGTGAACAAATCATTGCAAATTGGTTCAATATGTTTCAATGTATTACAATTTATCGCATTTGTATTAATTTTATACTACAAATTAATTCATTAAAATCTATTTCTGATGCAGCTCTATCAGGAACTAGGCTCCTGAGGTAATTCTAAAAGATTATTTGTCTGTGTTACAGTAAATGGTTGTGTGGCTGTGCATATGTTGGTATCTGATATACTGTAAGCCATAGGACAGACTAACTATTCCTATCAGATTAGAGAGGACAATATGCTTTTTGTCTTAACAGTTTTAATCTGAAATCCCCATCACTCGCTGATTAATTTGTCATTTTAGCATACTGACATTTGTTAACAAGTAATGTCAGATATGTATCTGTAGAATGTGGCAATGACAGTTAACCAAGCTTAGAATTTCACTGGTTTATCAATTCTAAATGGTCTTCAAGTTTGCAGAGACCAAAAAAAAATGGGAAAACAAACCATCACAGTGATGCTTGCAAAAGGGATGTTTTTTTTTAATTTTCTATAAAATAATGTTATTATTTTAGAACTGCACCTTGTTGAAATTAAACTGACCACATGCACTGTGAAGCAGAATGTTTTTCAGTGCTACATTATCTGACTTGGGTGTCAATGAATAGCATCCCTTTACAGTACAGTAATACATCAATTAAAGGATACTTAAGTCGAGAAGTAATGATTAGAGATGTTTTCAGAAAAAAAATACTTTAATGTGACAAAAACATTTTAGTGAACCAGCATTTCCTGATGATTAATTGGCAAACTGATATCACCGACAATCATATCTTAAACGTTTGAGCAGGGACCTTATAAATAACTGTACATATTTCAATAGATGCTGCATGTTAACGAATTGCAGGAAAACAGCTACTAACAATTCAGAATATTTTGGGGGGAGGACACCCAGACCAACTGCCAGATTCTGCACCCCCACTTTCCTAGGAAGCTGGGTGTCCATAAATAGGCTGCCATGTGGGACCCCTCCCTAAAGTCAACATGCAGCAGCCACCCAGCCATCTATTCAACGCGTCCTCCTAATTAGCCCAGCATTTATCACAGTCCTCTGATTGCTTTTGTAATGATGTCACCACCGCATAATGAATGAGGTGTCACGCTGCTTGTGTATTTGTGTGTGTATGAATGTGTGTATGTGTGTGTGCGTGCGTGTGTGCGTGTCATGCTGCGGCAAAGGCGGCCGTTACATGACAGCCGGTGTTCTCCTTCAAGGGGTTTGACATGTGGAGGGATAGAAGCCAAACACGCACCAGGCAACACAGGGGAAAAACACGGTGAAACAGCAGCGAGGAAAATGTAAATACAAAAGAGGCTGATTATTAGGAATGCTGGGGGGTTCCAGGGTCCCCGTCAACAACAGCTTTAGCTGTCAAGATGTTGAAACGTTCTGTACCCTCTTCTTCATTTGCACCACGCGCACGCACGCACGCACACACAACGCACGCACGCACAAACGCACGCACAAACAAACACCGACCAAAGTCCAGTTATATTGGCTAGTGTTGCAAAGAAGCATATTGTAGATCTGCGGTTGGCCCGGAGAAGAGGAAGTATGGCCTTCATGCAGTGCGTGCTTAGATGATTAATATAAAAAAGAAAACATGGATGTCAACAGTGGAGGAGCGAAGGACATCTATACAACTGGTCCTCTTAAAAGGTATTGAAGTGTTGAAAGTACTGAACTGCCTACTCAATCAACTAGCTCAGAAAGCTATGTACACAAAAGATATGCCACCAGGGATGTTTTAACAAGCTCAAATGAAGAATATAGGCTAGTAATGCAACATCAGAGCCATGAACGCACAGCCATGTAACCCAACATAGCAGTAAAATCAGTAGGAACGAATTAAACACATATACACACACCATCTTCGTTAGGCACACGTGTTCAACTGCATGTTAAGGCAAATATCTGATCAGCCAAACACTTGGCAGCAAGTCAATGCATTGAGGCGTGTACTGTAGACGAGGTCAAGACGAACTGCTGAAGTGCAAATCAAGTATCAGAATGGGGAAGAAATGGGATTTATGTGACTTTGAAAGTCGCATGATGATGATGATGATGATGATGCATTCATCTTATATAGCGCTTTTCTTCCAAGGAACTTAAAGCGCTTTACACAGTGAGGGGAAAGCCCACCTCATCCACCACCAATGTGTAGCACCCACTTGGGTGATGCACGGCAGCCATTTTTGCGCCAGAACGCTCACCACACATCAGCTATCAGGTGGAGAGGTGAGTAGTTGTATATGCTAATTAGGAAGGAGGGGGTTTATTAGGTGGCCATGATTGAGTGAGAGGCCTGGTTGGGAATTTGGCCATGATACCGGGGTTATTACCCCTACTCTTACGATAATGACCACAAAGAGTTAGGACACCCGTTTAACGTCCCATCCGAAAGACAGCACCCTACGCGGGGCAGATGTCCCCATCACTACCCTGGGGCATTGGGAATGATCTTTAGACCAGAGGGAAGAGTGCCCCCTACTGGCCCTCCAACACCACTTCCAGCAGCACTGGTCTCCCATCCAGGGACTAACCAGACCCAACCCTGCTTAGCTTTTACAAGCAAACCAACAGTGGAATACAGGGCTCTATGCTGCTGGCTAGACTTTCTGAGTATTTCAGTGCTGATTTACTGGGATTTGCTCGCACAACCATCTCTAGGGTTTACAGTGAAAGGTCAGAAAAAGAGAAAATATCCAGTGAGCGACAGTTCTCTGGGCGAAAATGCCATCCTGGATCCATCTTGTCTTCTATCAGTTGTTCAGGATGGTGGTGGTGGTGTCGTTGGGCACCTTAGTACCAGTTTAGTACTTTTAAATGCCACAGCTTACCTGAGCTGAGTATTTTGGCTGGGCATGTTGATCCCTTTATGACCGCAGTTTACCCGTCTTCTAACGGCTACTTCCAGCAAAATAACACACCCATGTCACAAAGCTCACATCATCTCAAACTGGTTTCTTGAACATGACAATGAGTTGATTGTACTCAAATAGCCTCCACAGTCACCAGATCTCCATTCAATCAAGCACCTTTGGGATGCGGTTGAACGGGAGATTTGCATTCTGGATGTGCAGCCAATGTCAATAAGGACCAACTGAGTTGCCAGCACCTTGTTGACTCTATGCCATGAAGAATTAAGGCAGTTCTGAAGGCAAAAGGAGGTCCAACCGGTACTAGCAAGGTGTAGCTAATGAAGTGGCCGGTGAGTGTACACACAAATACAAACACACCATTACAACAGGCTTGCAAATTAATTTCTAAACATCGTTATAGAACAGGCATCTCCAAAACTGTTCCTGGAGAGCTACAGTCCTGATTGTTTTCACTGAAACACTAATTTAGCACACCTGGTTCTAATAATTTGCTGTTTCATAAGCTGAATGAGGCTACACTCTCCAGTACCAGGGTTGGAGATCCCTGTTCTAGATTGTGAATCTTTTTTTTATGTAAGGTTACAGTATATGTATTTGTAAATGTGTAAAGTTCTAAAGTTTGTGTAGGTCCCAAGAAGAGCAATAGTGATTGTAATAAAATACAACAACAACAAATCCATCCGAACATTAACATCTTTGCATTCCAAAAGGCATCATATTATTTCTACAATCCACTACCTTCAATCAGAGCAGAAATAAAGCACATGTCCGCAGTCCTGGCTTCTCTATTGTGGTGAAAAAATACTCACTTGACCTCAAATCAGTTGAGTAAACAGAAAACTCTCACCCAGGCATCGCAAGGTACATCTTTTTGATAAACTACTAAATTATTTTAATGAATAGTAATAGGTTTAAATTCTGCACCTGTATGTACCATATGATAGCAAACATAAAATGAAAACCTTGTATATACATACATTGATTGAAAGCAAGACCTATGACAGTAATAACACATTCAGATGTAAAACACCATCATTCTGAAAGTGGAACATCCAGTTCAAGGGATAACTGAATGGCTCAGATATTAATTGCTGACCCTTTCTGGCAAATTGCCTCAATTCATTTCCTCTTGCTTGGTCCATTACTGTAAAAAGCCAAGCAATCTACTGTTCCTTCTTTTCTGGTTACATGTATTCATTTAATCTGCAAATAAACACTTATCTCTGCATTGCACTGACCACAGCTACATTCCAACAATTAACCTGCGCCTGAACTGGCCCAGTCTGCAGAGTGCTGCACTTTGCAGTCTAATCTGAACAGAAACAGAAGGATAGAACGAAAGATGGAGGGATACTGAGGAGTTCAGGAACCTTAGAAGACAAGCCGGTGTGCTGGGAGGCTGGGCGCTAACCGCTGGCTCTGTTATTACACGAGGGAACAGTAAAGCGTCCTCTCTGATCCTGCCTTCACACAGGCTTAGTGCAACACCCATTTGCAATGCACTTTGACTCATTCACTTGAAATTCACCACAGTGAGTGCTGCAGGCGCTACACAAGACTGAACACGCAGAGTGTTTTGGTTTGCGTTCAGTATGGTAATGATGACTAAGTGTCGTTTGGCTTCAATTGCACATACAAAAGACAGGTAACAGTCATTGAAAACCAGTAGTCCCTCCAAGATTAGTGAAATTATTGATTTTGAACAGGCTATCATTATTTGATTCTGCATGGTAATATGCAATGTCTATCGTGAAGAATTAGACGACAAAAAAAGTGTATCTGTGTTTGGCCTGACTACCATACTATGCTCTAGGTTTGGTGTGATTGGTTGAAATTTCAAGCAAATTTTTAATCTGGCAATTGGTCAGTTTTCTATAATAATAATAATAATGAGATGATTTCAGAAAAAATATTTAGTACATAACTGGTAAAATATGCAAGACTTCAGATAATAAGCAGCAAATGGTTGAATTTTTCAAAGAGCACTGTGAATGCAGAAAACATTTAGTGACATGAAGGAGGAGTTTGTCCCAACATTCATTTATTCCTTGTGGAGAAATGGACTGGCAAGGAAAAACTCCAAGATCTCCAGCACCTCCCCACAGCTGCCAGAGACTGTCAGGGCTCCAGTTTATCAGGGCTACCTGTCGTTGGCCTGTCAGCTTGTTGCTTTTTTTCTTGGGCTGAGCTTGATCAACCTCTGTCTTCCCAGACTTAACCACAAGGTAGCGAGTCAGTGGTTGGCTGAAGCCAGAGCATGTCCCAGTACTGTGGGCCCACAAATCGCACCAATGGGGAATCATGCAGCTACGACATCCCTGGTAGCTTGAGCCTGGGGCTGATATGACATCGAGTGACTGTGTTGACGTGGGGAGGTTTGGCGCAGAATACAGAGACGCTTCCACAGTTTACAACAGAGACTAGCCAACAGCTGAGTCAGGTGAGTAGAAGGCTAACCCTCTGAATACTGAATGTAAGAACTAGACCCTGGCATCACTACACCGTGGGCTTCCCCCTCCAATCACAACAATCATAAGTGCTGTGTGTGGTAATGAAGCATGTACTTTTTGAAGGTTGTAGGTCAATGTGAATATGGTAATGATGACTATGTATTGTTTGGATTCGATTCCACTTCTTTTTTCCAAACCATAAATGAATCCACCAGAGAAGGAACCACTGTAATACTGTATCCGACTGCTTTAATATTTTAATAATTAATGGGATATTGACGTATTCTGCTAATTGAGGAGTGATGTAACACTCTTGATTCATTCATGCACCTTCACAAGGGGATGCTATTAAATAGGCAAAAAAAAATACAAAAAATCCACAATGAAATGGGGGGGTTGTTTGTATTCAGTGATATTTCATAAATCTGTTATATCTGTCTGCCTTTCTTTCCCTTTATTTATGTCATCAGACAAAAAAGAAGTACACCGCAATATAAACAGTGTCTACCCCCATTAGGGTGGTCCTTAAAAATGAGAATTTAAAAACAAATGTTCTCCAAGGTCACATTCGGTTCCATTCCCTCTAAAAACATTACACAAAACCTTTTATTAGAAAAGTTTAATATTTAGGACATGCACAGCGCCAACAGAAGTGTAACTTCTTATCTATTATACACAGTTTACGCACAGTGTTGTACACTTGAACAGTAAGGGCACAGTAGTCGTTACTTACCATGAATCTGAAAACCAGGCATCAATTCACCTACATATTAGTCTAGCTTACAACAAAAATGTGTTATTGGTACAGTTTTATTAGTCATTGTGGTCTTGATCGCTTGACTGCATTTTCCTTTGTTGGTGCCGAGAAGGAGCTGCGATGATCTGCCACAACTTGAAGTAGAATTTGTTTTTGTTCTTCGTTCCTCGTAATAGAGGCATTGAAGTACTGAATGAGGGCAACACCGCATTCTGCCAGTTCATTGACAAACCTCAAGGATCTGCAGATTGCCTGAGTCCTCGTGTATTCCTCGTGATTTACCCACACGCCCGGATCGTCTTCCAGAAACGCATCTGGCAGCTCCAAGATGCGGAACAGACGAAGAGTTGATTTCGTCACGAAATCATGTAGTCCTTTCGTGCATGGCAGAGAGAAAAGAGAGAAGCTTAAGCCTACCAACACCTTTGACAAATACCATAAATGGGGTCCAAAGGCTGTCATTGCAGCATCAGCGATGGCTTTCTGTGTATACAAAAAGAGGGAATACAGCAGCGCTAAATAATTCCTTGGAGCAGTGGATGCTGATGAGGTTTGAAACCAAAAAGGCCCGGGCCTTTCTGTGTGGAGTTTGCATGTTCTCCCTGTGTCTGCTTGGGGTTCCTCCGGGTGCTCCGGTTTCCCCCACCATCAAATACATGCAGGTTAGGTTCTCCAGTCAGTGCCCTGACGAAAGCACTGGCTTAGATCTGGAGTTGGTTCCCGGGTACTTTAAATGGCTGCCCACTGCTCCCAGAGGGATGGATTAAATGCAGAGAATGAATTTCGCTATGTGTATGTGACAAATAAAGTACCTTTCAACCGCAGCCTGAGTCATTGTAAGAGCAGTTTCGTCACACAGTTTTGGAACTGACAGAAGCTTTACAACATCTTGTCCCGATGACAGATTGGGTCTGTCGACTCAATCTCTACCAGGACCTTTCCAACCCAATAAAGGAACACGTCACGGTCGGGGAAAATGTTGCCTTTATTTCTGCACTGAAGGCTTTACGATGTCTCATAGGTGCACGTCTAATCGCACTAGGACTGATGATCAATCGGTCAATGTTTTGTCCAAGCTGGCTTGTTGAAGCGATGGCAGACAGTAAATGTGCAGCATTACAATCACTGATGACCATCCGATCGAGTGCAGCAGCAACTTCACGAGTCACAACATTCCTCGTGCCACGCCGACAGGGAATCTTAGGTGTTCGTGCTCTGGATCAAATTCGGAGGCTGCCGCAATTGTGTTTCTGTCACTGTGAGATGAGGAGTAGTCATCCAGCGCAGCCATTGCTTAGCAGCAGACTGTTCTGACCAAGCCCTATCTGCCCTTCTCGCTTCACTCTCTTGCCTACTAATGATACGCTGCTCCCGAAGATCAGGCACTCAATCCACACCTCAGATCGTCCCCCCACGACCTTTCTCGCGCTGTGCCGCAAGGAACTTGCCTTCCTTATCAATTTTAATGAGTCATTGCATCACGGTGAGCAACATTGAATAGATCATCGAGACTTTCTAAAAAAGCCTGCTGATTGGAGAAGTTTGAAGCGATTGATGAGCTACTTTAATCCTTGCCATTCAGCGTGCAGCTTCTTGACATGTTCAACCACATGAGTTGGAGCTTTCGTCTGCATTTTGGCTTTGTCTCAAATGATAAGAATCTGCTTGGTAGTCTCAGCAAAACTATCCTTGAGACTGAGCTGTATATGATCATGATAATGGAACAGTACTCTAAGAACTTCTCTGCGAGACCGAAGCTTGGAAACTCTGAAGCTCTTCATCTGTTCTCCCAACAAGCTCTTTTGTTTTTGATGAACGCGTAACTTTACTAGTCGAAATCACAATATCAGATCTGAAAACCACACTGCAAAATATGTGCAGTATTGTAGATCACAATTTCACCAATGAACAACAACATATCACAATAAAGTGGTACAGATAACATTTTTATACAAAATATATATACATTAAATCTATATTTTCTATTAAACTTCAGTTGAGTAATCAATGATAAAAATAGTACTCAATCTTTCTGACTAATTAACTAATTACATGTATTAATTACAGGCAATCAATAGACTAAAATTGTACCCTACGGTCTAATACTTACAAAAAGTGTATTCAATATTATGTGATAAATTGATAGTGTTCCTAAGTATTTTTTTTAAAGATCAGTTTAGAAAAGCACATGTTGACAAGCTGGTGCAACAGCAATGATGTGCAGTGGTCGCAGCTGCTGTAACTAAAAGGAGATTCCGAACAAAAACAGTTTAAATTGAATATTTGCACCAGTAAAACGTCGTCATTTGGCATTCAAGCTATGCAAATACTGCCTATAATGGACTACCTTACTAACCTTTCTGGTTTTTTGACCTAGTGGCACCAAATGAAAGGTTGGAGAAAGTAAAACTATTTTAAAATTTTACCACTATACATGGGACCGCCCTAACACCCATATATTTGAATTGTTAAGAAAATTAATTTTCATTAATGATGTATGTTATGTAATTGGCTGTATTTAACAATTGTAAAAAGTTGCTCAAATGCAAAAATGTTTTGAACATTAGAGCAGTGACAAATCAGGCACACTTTACCGTACCATGTACCGTACCATGACATTTTGCTCCACTCTGAGAAGCACTGTGGATGTTCTGTTGGTGTGAGCATGAGTGTGTGTCTGTTCATTTCTCTGTGTGTGTGGGTTAAACAGAGCATGAACCCTGTGTGTACAGCACAGCACCAGGGCTGGGACCCACCTGTAGGTACTGGTGCATGTACCAGGAGGCTTGTTTGCCGTCATTGACTGACTCCACGGTGGTGTTAGCCTGTCCTGCTACATCACCCCCAGCAAACACCCAGGGCTCACTGGTCTGCATACGCTCTGAGTCCAACTCTGGGAGACCCCAGCGGTTCAATCGTACCGGAAACAGGGCCTCCTTCACTGGGAGAGAGAGAGGAGAGAGGTGGCCACATGACTGGTTGGGTGTGTAACAGAGATAAGAATGAAGAACGGAAGAGAGGCAGAATTGGAGAGAGTTGACATGACAGACAGAATGGAAATAGTGTAAAGGAGAAAGTAAGAGACAGAGTATGCTGGAGAAAAGAAATGAGCAAGCTTGATAGACTGGAAACCATACAGAGAGCAATATGAAGTCTGTGACAAGACAAATGACATTGGTGGATCTGGTCTCTCTGCTTCTCCCCTCTCTCAGCTAAGTTAATGTAACATATCCTAATGCATTTCATTCACTGTTAGCAATGTTTGCCCAGAGACACTGTGTCAAACTGGTCTGCATTATAAAAATGCTACTCTTCTTCCCCCTCCCGCACTAACCTGTACAATTCATCTTGTAGACAAAATGCTTTTCAACATGGACGCTGGCCTACATCTATCAGCATGGACGTTTTTAAATACACATCTACAGTATGACTTGGCGGAGATTTATTGCGCTCTATTAAAATGACTAGAGGGGAAAAAAAATTCCACCTTCCCAGTCCATTCAACAGAAAAAGGTTTTATTTGAAACACAAAATTGGGAGATGAAGTAAGATAGTGGCGGTCTGTCTGGCTGCTGTCCTACGAGATGAACACGAGAGCCCCTGCGGTTCCAGTGGACCTAGTAAACGCACTCTCTGTAGCAGAAGTCAAAAGGACCTTGAAACAGGTTAATGCCCGTAAGCTGTGGATCTAGACAGAATACCAGGCCGCATTCTGATAGTGTGCGCAGACCAAATAACAGGTGTATTCACAGACATCTAGAACCTCTCAATGTTCCTGTTCATCCCAACCTACTTTAAGGGGATGGATGATCATTTCAGTCCTCTGAAAAAACAAGATAAACTTCCTAAATTACTACCTACCTGTTTCCCCTCACACCCAAAGGCATAGGAGTGACTTTGATATTGGGGGGACATATAATATGGTTTTAGCAAATGTATCTTATTATTGGGGGGACCACATTATCTGCCTCTAAATTTGGCAGGGACATTTAGGGGCGCAGATGGCTAAGTGGGTAGGGAGTCAGACTTGTAGTCAGAAGGTTGCCAGTTTGATTCCCGACTGAGCCAAATGTCATTGTGTCCTTGGGCAAGACACTTTACCCGAATTGCTCCCAGGTCGTTGCTGTAAATAAGAAATTGTTCTTAGTCAACTTACCTGGTAAAAAAAAAAAATGAAGTGCTTCGTAACACTGGGCCTGACCCACATTAAAACCATAATTCCAGTAGACCCTCTACAATAGGCATAACTCCCCAACAGGTCAAAAGATGACACCATAGCTATGGCCTTTCACACGGCATTCTTTCACCCAGAGAAAAATAATAACTGTGTCAGATTACTGTTTACTGTCTATGTCCTGCATGAGGCAGTGCAAATTGGCATAGCACTGCCTGGGATTCGGGTTAGATAAATCAGAGTTGCGGAGCAGAATTAAAGGGAAATGGGAGGGGAGAAAAATTGGGAAAAATCAAAAGAATAAAGATTACTGTTTATTAACTCCAGCTTAGCATTCAACAACACAATCCCCTTCAAGATCATGGCCAAGCTGGGGTAAGCATGAACTCTCAGGGCAACTGGATACTGGACCTCTTGCCATGGTGCCCCCCCAATCAGTAAAGATTGGAAACAACTAGTCCAACACACTGACCCTTGAGATATTTGTCCCAGGAGAGAGCCAAATAGTGTCATTTACATATACATTGTACAGTAGGTTGGTTAACGGTGTGTTAGAATCAAACTGTGGCTGAGAGATAAAAACAATAACAGAGGCAGCTGTACTAGCACCTCATTCAAATCCATATTATGTATGCCAAGACAAAAGGTATGTGATGGATGTTGCCAATGATAACAACAGGTGCGAGTTTACGTTAGCCCGTTGTTGGTCGAGTGGCAATGATGTAAGACAGTTGGAAGTTAGGGGATGAGAAAAAGCTATTTGACAACACACATCGCAGAAAACTGCTAAAATGGAAGTAACTTCAGACTGATTAATGGAGTGAAGCAGAATGTAAAATGCAGCGCTGACTTTCAGGATAGGGTGCCCCCCAGCGGTGTGTCCTCAGTCCACTACTGTACTCCCAGTCATGGCCAACAGAGAATTACTTAATTAAAATATTAATTTCAACAAAGACTGCTGCCTCTGTGTTGATGATGGCAATTTGCATATACACCAGAAAGTCATGAAAAGTGATCAGATGAATGGAAATGAATTGCAAAGTCCTTTTTTGCCAAGAAAATGAACTTAATCACAAAAAAAAACATTTCCACTGCATTTCAGCCCTGCCAAAAAAGGATCAGCTGCCGTCATGTCAGTGCTTGTCTCGTTAACACAGGTGAGAGTGTTGACGAGGACAAGGCTGGAGATCACACTGTCATGCTGATTGAGTTAGAATAACAGACTGGAAGCTTTACAAGGAGGGTGGTGCTTGAAATCATTGTTCTTTCTCTGTCAACCATGGGTAACTGCAAGGAAACACATGCCGTCACCAATGCTTTGCTAAAAAATGGCTTCACATGCAAGGATATTTCTGCTAGCAAGAATGCACCTAAATCAACCATTTATCAGATCATCAAGAACTTCAAGGAGAGGATCAATTGTTGTGAAGAAGGCGTCAGGGCATCCAAGAAAGTCCAACAAGCGCAAGGACCAACTCCTAAAGTTGATTCAGCTGAGGGACACGACCAGTGCAGAGCTTGCTCAGGAATGGCATCAGGCAGGTATGAGTGCATCTGCAGGCACAGTGAAGCGAAGAATTTTGGCCTGGTGTCAAGAAGGGCAGCAAAGAAGACACTTCTCTCCAGGAAAAACTTCAGGGACAGACTTATATTCTACCAAAGGTACAGTGATTGGACTGCTGAGGACTGGGGTAAAGCCATTTTCTATGATGAATCCCATTTCTGATTGTTTTACCCATCTGGATAACACCTTGTCCAGAGAAGACAACGTGAGCACTACCATCAGTCCTGTGTTAGAATGGCACCAACACAACCTCAGAGAGCAATTTCTCCCAACCAGCCAAGAACAGTTTGGTGACGGCCAATGCCTTTTACAGCATGATGGAGCAACTTGCCATAAGGCAAAAGTGATAAATAAGTGGCCCGAGGAACAAAACATCAAAATGTTGGGTCCATGGCCAGGAAAGTGCATAAACATTAATCCCAATGAGAACTTGTGGTCGATCCTCTAGAGGCAGGTGGACAAACAAAAACCCACACATTCTGACAAACTCCAAGCATTGATTAATGCAAGAATGGGCTGTCATCAGTCAGGATGTGGCCCAGAAGTTAATTGACAGAATGCCAGGGCAGATTGCAGAGGTCTTGAAAAAGAAGGGTCAACACTGCAAATATTGACTCTGCATAAACTTAATGTAATTGTCAATAAAAGCCTTTGACACTTATGGAATGCTTGTACAGTTTGCATCAATAGGGAGCAATTTGTAATCAAGCATTTCACTGTTATATCAGATGGCACAGCTGTTAGGGAGTTACACTTGTAGTTGGAAGGCTGCCGGTTCAATTCCTGAGTGGGCCAAATTGCGTTGTGTCCTTCAGCGAGGCACTTTATCTTAATTTGCTCCAAGGGATATCCCTGTACTCACTGTAAGTCACTCCAGATAAGAGTGTCTGCTAAATGACCAAAACGTAAATATAAATAATTTGCACTAGATTCACGCAAAAACATACAAAAAATAATGTCATGGACTTGACACTGACACCTCATATTTAATTAAAAAGGTTGCCACCTTTGTTTTTATGTGTTTTAGCGATGCCAGATTTTTATGAAATAATGTACATCCCCCATATGCTAGGAGCGGATGTGAATATACAGTATTAAAAAGGTCTGGTAGGGGGTCTTCTGGCCGGGGATGGTGGATGGGAGCTTATGTAGCACAGTGGTTGATAGGTTTTTAAATTCCATTGTCAGGCATAAAACACATGTACAGTGGGGAGAACGAATATTCGATACACTGCCATTTTTGCAGGTTTTCCTACTTAAAAAGCACGTAGAGGTCCGTAATTTTTATCATAGGTACACTTCAACTGTGAGAGACTGAATCCAAAACAAAAATCCAGAAAATCACATTGTATGATTTTAAATAATGAATTTGCATTTTATTGCATGAAATACATATTTGATACATCAGAAAAGCAGAACTCAATATTTGGTACAGAAACCTTTGTTTGCAATTAGAGAGATCATACATTTCCTGTAGTTCTTGACCAGGTTTGCACACACTGCAGCAGGGATTCTGGCCCACTTCTCCATACAGACTTTCTCCAGATCCTTCAGGTTTCGGGGCTGTCGCTGGGCAATATACACTATCAGCTCACTCCAAAGATTTTCTATTTGGTTCAGGTCTGGAGACTGGCTAGACCACTCCAGGACCTTGAGATGCTTCTTACGGAGCCACTCCTTAGTTGGACTGGCTGTGTGTTTCAGGTTGTTATCATGGTGGAAGACTCAGCCATGATCCATCTTCAATGGTCTTACTGAGGAATGCAATACATGGCCACATCCATCCTGTCCCCTTTGCAGAAAAGCATCTCCAAAGAATGATGTTTCCACCTCCATGCTTCACGGTTGGGGTTGTACTCATCCTTCTTCTTCCTACAAACACGGCGAGTTGAGTTTAGACCAACAAGCTCTACTTTTGTCTCATCAGACCACATGACCTTCTCCCATTCCTCCTCTTGATCATCCAGATGGTTATTGGCAAACTTCAGATGGGCCTGGACATGCGCTGGGTTGAGCAGGGGTACCTTGCGTGCAGTGCAGGATTTAAATCCATGACGGTGTAGTGTGTTACTAATGGTTTTCATCGAGACTGTGGTCGCAGCTCAATTCAGGTTATTGACCAGGTACTGCCATGTAGCAGTCGAATAGAGTCAGGAGGCAAGTGCACGATAAAGTATATATGTATTTACAAAATAACCCGTAATATAGAGAAGCGTAGGGACTGCATACAAGAATAATAAATGACAATGTATGTCGAGGACGCAGGGTTTAAATACCCCACTGATAGCTAACAACACAGCTGTGCCAAAACGCACCTGCGTGCGTAATCAAGAAACATAGATTATAGCTAGACAACTCAGGTACCATATCAATACTAACTGAAAGTCCCTAGAATTCTGGGGAGGAAGAGCGATGGACAGGGCAGGACGCTGCAACACTGTGAAGTTCTGGGCTGATCCCTCACCTTCCTCATGGTCATCGATGTCCCACGAGGTGAGATATTACATGGAGCCCCAGACCAAGGGAGCTTGACCGCCATATTGAACTTCTTCCATTTTCTAATAATTGTACCAACAGTTGTTGGCTTCTCATCAAGCTGCTTGCCTATTGTCCTGTACCCCATCCCAGCCTTGTGCAGGTCTACAATTTTATCCCTGATGTCCTCACACAGCTCTCTGGTCTTGGCCATTTTGGACAGGTAAGGGTATGTTTGAGTGTGTGGACAGGTGTCTTTTAAACAGGTATCACATTCAAACAAGTGCAGTTAATACAGGTAATGAGTGGAGAACAGGAGGGCTTCCTAAAGAAAAAACTAACAGGTCTGTGAGAGCTGGAATTCTTACTGGTTGGTAGGTGATCAAATACTTATGTCATGCAATAAAATGCTAATTAATTATTTAAAAATCATACAATGTGATATTCTGGATTTTTGTTTTAGATTCCATCTCTCACAGTTGAAGTGTACCTATTATGAAAATGACAGACCTCTACATGTTTTGTAACTAGGAAAACCTGCAAAATCGGCAGTGTATCAAACACTATTTCTCTCCACTGTATGTGGTTGACAAAACATCAGGTCTCACTTAAAATAGGGGATGGAAAATAGTGAACATTTTATAAATCCACAACATGACTTTGGTAAATTTCTGTGTCAATTCAGTGTGAAACTATTGATTAAAAATTATTCAAATATTTTGATTCTGAAAATATAAGGGGCCCTTTCTTGCACCCGGCACAATGCAGCGCAAAGTCTGAACGCAAGTGCCTTTGCTAGTTTAAGACAGACGCAGTTGTCAATTTCCCATCAGGCGCCCACATTGTTTAAATAGCAAATGCACCTGCACCCATATTTGTGCCCATGGGAGTGCTGGTCTAATAGGGAGGTGTGTTCAGGATAATTCTCAGTGTATTGCTAGCTTGAGGCATTGGAAAATGATTGCGCCATTGACCAACGAAATTTCAACCTGGTCGAAAGTCAATGGTGCAGCACGTCATAGTATTTTTAAAAGCAAATTAGTCAAATGCACCTATGGCATAGGCACAGCGCGTGCACACTATGCTTGTTGCACACACACAGGGAAACGCAGCAGCACACAAACATGCAAAAGATGACAAATAAAAATATTACGATGCAAATCCGCCATCACAATAGCAATGCGCGATAGGTACAAAAATGTGCCTGTCTCTTAAAGGGAATGGAAGATGAATCTCTGATTGGTTTATTGCATGTTACGCCCAAAACACACCCATGAATTAATGAATACACTTAGTACAACCCTTTTAGACCATCCGCCCGGCGCATGGATCGTTTTATCCGCTGTCAAACTAGCGTTGGATTTGGACACGCTCAAAGCGCACTTGCGCCATGCGCTTCACGCCATGCGCTTATATCTAATGTAATTTCTAATTGCAGTAATTATTTAGAAACTATCTAGGACATTCTGTACAGTATGCAGTTCTAAACACTTTTATTGTATGCTCTTGTAGTAGGTTGTTCTCAAGACAGAAAACCCCAATAACAAACCCTAATTTAAAAATTCATTTTGAGTGTGCAGCAGGTCATTTGAGCCTGAGTATTCACTGCTTTGTCTCACTGCTTGGTCTATGCCAATAGCTTAGAATCGGTAATCAATTATGTTTGTTGCCTAAACCAATGATTTGTTTGAAAGGTGGCAATTAATGGAGTATTCAAGCCCTGAAACAAATTGACAGTCAATGCTGTCATCCATGCTGTGTGGCACCTAGACAAACAGGCAATTGGTTGTATTTACAGTTGAGAAATATCCCCTCAATTTTTTGCCAGGTATACTGGAAATATATAGCCTAAAATGTCCTTTGTGTTTTGTTTAACCACAGGCCGAATTAGAGAGTGTATTTCATCTACTGTAGATCCAGATGCCATTTAAATTCTTGAAGATTGTGTAATGCTTGAAATATACCAGTGCTTCTATATTATCCTGTATGTCATTGGTTTGAAAATGTATAATTTTATTATTGCATTAGAAATGGCAAAACATATATTAAAGTTGGCAGATATGAGTACAGCCATTTAAATTTATAAAAAATACTGTAGAAGGAAATGATTAATTGTACTTAATTCCAGTATTTATGCAAAAATAATTATTAATTATTTTTAAGATAAAGAGGGAAGGATTGGGAGGGAAAACTGACTGGTTAACTACCCTACCAGGGTGGCTGGCTTGTCTCCGCGGCAGTATGAACAGAATGGGTGCGTGCAATTGCTCAGCCGGACTCTGCATCTTTCTATCCCTGGATGTTTTTTTCTTCCTAGCGTCCTGTTTCGCTGTGGATGTGGGGTTTGGCGGGTGGCAATATCATGGTCGTGTCCCTTATAGCTTCTCCATCTTCTTTCAGTCTTCCTCAGCCCAGAGTTAATCTGCTCAGGTCTAATTTACTTTGACATTTATTTTCCCTTCTTACACTAGGCACTTTTATTACAGGGGTGACAAAAATAGCAAGAGCCAAATTGAATTAAAATTTATTTAGCCCATATTTTTTGTCTTGAGAATACAAATGAATCAAACAAAAGCTGGACATTATTTTCACAATATAAAATTCAATGGTACATGTAGCCTATATAGGAAATGTAGAAATACAGAAATTGATTGTCTAATTCCTACTAGGTTTACTTGTCCCGTTTTTGCTTCAAGGGCTACTGGCAGGTGTCCTGGTTTATCTGAGGGTGCTTTTGAATCTGACCTGCTTGCTGGGAATAGAGCTCAATTATTCACTGTCATCCAAAAACTAAGGTAACTAATAGCAAACTAACAAAATTAAGTGTGTATTTTGGAGCTGGCCAGCTCAAATAAGACATTTTTTACATGTTCAACGCCGACCAATGCATCGTTCTTTGTTGCCACCTGCCATAGAAGATTTCTATATTCACTTCAAATAAGGTGTTTGTTTTGTGTAGGCCTATAAACACTGCTTTTTGAAGTGGTTGAACATCTGTAGGGCAATTTGACATTTGTCAATAGCTTTCCTATAATTACACAATTTCATATTATTTTGCCTGCCAAAAACGCGTATTGAGTGAGTTTATGCAAATATGTTAATAAACTTCACTTTGACCCGCCAATACTTACACGTTTAGCAAAATGCCAAGGTGGATAAGACTACAAGGCAGAAAGAATTGTGGAATAGCACAAAGAACCAATATCACGCTCTGCTAGGAATTATAAAGGCATCTGGGTACTGTATAAGCACACCAATGTATATATTTTGTAATAACAGCTAGTAATAACCATGATTTATAAAAAAATGCCTCCCATTTTCTCCCCTCCCAATTCCCACTGACCTGCCTTGTTGGCAGCTCTGCAAATCCTCTGAGAGATGTGGGATGGAAAGGGGCACACACATGGTTCATCCAACCACATGTTGCCAAGCCACCGTTCTGGAGGTCCAAGGAAAGCCAGAGAGCCCATAGCCAGGCTTGAACCATTGACTATCATAACATAGACTGTCCTGCAATGCAGTGACTTAGCCCACTACGCCAAGCAGAGTGCATATTATGTATATATTTTAGCTAGTAATAACAGCTAGTAATAACCACTACAGGTGGAAAATCTAGTGGGATTTTCATACACAACCATCTCTAGGGTTGAAGATTGGTTAGAAAAATAGAAAATATCCAGTGAGCAGTATTTCCCTGGGTGAAAATGCTTTGTCAGAGGAGAATGTCCAAAATGGTTCTAGCTGATAGAAAGGTAACAGTAACTGAAATAACCACTTGTTACAACCAAGGTATGCAGAAGAGCATCTCTGAAAGCAAAACACATTGAACTTTGAAGCAGTTTGGCTTCAGCAGCAGAGGACCACACTGGGTGCCACTACGGTCAGCTAAGAAGAGGAAAATGAGGCTACAATTTGCACTGGCCTTTCAAATTTGGACAATACAAGACTGGAAAAATGTTGCCTGGTCTGATGAGTCTCTATTTCTGTTGCGACATTTAGATGATGGTAGGGTCAGATTTCGGTGTAAACAACATGAAAGCATATACCCATCCTGTCTTGTATCAATGGTTCAGGCTGGTGGTGTTGGTGTAATGATGTGAGTTTTTTTTTTCCTTGGCACACTTATGGCCCCTTAGTACCAATTGTTTAAATGCTACAGTCTACCTGAGCATTGTTGCTGACCATGTCCATCCCTTTAAGACCACAGTGTATTCATCTTCTAATGGCTACTTCCAGCAGGATGTCACAAAGCTCACATAATCACAAACTGGTTTCTTGAAGACACCAAGGACTTAATTTTACTCAAATTGCCTCCACAGTCACCAGATCTCAATCCATTCGAGCATGTTTTGGATGTGGTGGAACTGGAGATTCGCATCATGGACGTTCAGCCGACAAATCTGCAGCAACTGTATGATGCAATAATGTCAATATGGACCAAAACCTCCAGGACCTTGTTGAATCTACTGTATGTCAGGAAGAATTAAAGCAGTTCTGAAGGCAACCGGGGTTCCAACCTCATACAAAAAAGGTGTACCTAATGATATTATAATTGTAAGTTATAATGTCTGATGAGCCTACACAACCCATACTGTATATCTCTTATGCATAGGGTACATGGAAACACAGCAGCGTAGACTAAAGAATGATGAGTTAGAGAATATTAGGAATGGGTGGAATGGGCATATAGTAAATAACATTATTATTGGTGATCTTAATTTATTTGTGTGTTGCTGATGTCTGAATATTTCCCTATAGGGGAAGGTTACACAAACACATAGACACGCACAAACACATACACATAATGCAAAAAACAAATGCATGCCGTCTCGCACACACACACACAGACACACAGACACACAGACACACAGACACACCCACACACACACACACACACACACACACACACACACACACACACACACACACACACGCATCTATTTTCCTCCCAACTCCCTAAATCTCGGCACATACGCCCAATCAGACAAAAGCGTTAGGAAAGCATGGATGTAATCATGACGTACACCCTCCCTCAACCGGATGCGTCCCAAACTTCGACCCTGTTACTTTTATAGTGTGCAACTTTTGGCCATGGATCCGTAGGGCTGGTCACAGTAGTGCATTAGGGAATAGGGTTCCATTTCGGATGCCTACCAGACTATGCAGGTTTTTCCTGCTAACTCAGCCTTCTACAGCGGTGTTCACTGCAGTGCCAGGCCTTCTCTCTGTGGGTTTGACAAAATACTTAAGTGGATAGCTAAGTGATTCATAGTTTCAGAATAAGGAGAATTCTTAATGTACTACTGTGGGAATACTTCTCGAGCACTGTGTTGTTTCTGGACCACAGTCATAGCCACGCACAAACAAATCAAGTAAGTAAACAAACAAAAAAACATACACACACCAAAATGTACACACGCATACAAATACATAAACACACAAAACATAATGCCAAATCACAGATACACTCCGTCCTGAATACGCAGGCAATCAGGTTTAGCAGAAGTATCCTACTATCAAATTAAACTAGTTTGCTTGCAGTCATTCACCCCATTTCAATAAGGCCTTTATCAGTAATTCCTCATGTTTTAATTAACCTTGGTGACTAATTGCTAATCATAACAATACCATTCTTAACCCCTGATGACACCTTTGGGATGTGGAGAAGGTTCTCAGAATGTTGCTTTAACAGTAGGTCAACCGTAGCAGCAGGGGATGAAAAGAGAATTGTGTTTCCCCAATGCTACCCTATTCCCTACACTGTACAGTTTATTGTGCACATTGGACCATTTTGGCCCTGGTCAAAAGTAGCGACATAAAAAGTGTATATAGCGCAATTTGGGATTCAACCAGAGTGACAAAATGGTTCATAAAATTCATTTACGCTGTGAAGAGGAAAAAAAACGTGTAAACCGAATCAGTGGAGCAGATTACGATAACAATCAGTCAATCAACCCTTTACGCCATCGATAAAATCAATAAGACACAGTCAGATAGACACAGGCAGGCTGGAACATTGATGGAAACACGCCTGGATTGTCTGTCTACACTCAGTTTCATTTGCGCACTCTCTCACACTCAATCTTAATTACTTGGTTGGGTAGATGTGTATTTCACCGTCACGGCCGATTATGAATCAGTGTAAAACATGTTCAGTTTCTGCTTTGCAGCCCCAACTATGTACTAGAGCATCTGTGCTGCCTCGCCAGGTTGGCTAATGGCTGTGCTAGCTGGGGAACTCATTTTAAAGCTCTGGTGCTCTATCCCATTGTCTTATGTGAGTGAGAGAGTGAAATAGTGAGAGAGTGAGAGAGTGAGTGTGTGTGTGTCTCTGGAAAATGTGTCAGTCCTGGCCCTTTTGTGAGACCCACCTCTGTTTATCAAATACCAGCCTAATCGAAAATCATGGCAGGTATGGCCTTTTGTCAATGAAATCTAATTAAGTGCCCCGGCGACAGTGTCTCAAAGGCGTTGTCTTCTCAGCGAGTAGGTTTTTTTAAAAACATGTCGTCCTACATCACTGTAGTGAAGGTGAATGCAGGCCACAAGTCATTATAATGATGTATCAGCTTGAATAAGACAAGCTGCTGTAAAGACACAAGCGCATTCACACTCATTCATACATTAAGGTGTCATCACCAGTACTCATCTAAATGAAAGTCTCAACACAAGGCGTATTTTGAATAGATGTTGACAGGCAAAGCAATGTGATGAGTATAGTCTTAAGTCCTGCCTTAAACGTGCTAAATGAAGATAAGTGAGGCAGCCACATCCAAACCACTGGGACCACTGTATTTACTCCTAATAACAAATCTCCAGGAGTAACAGAGTTCCAGGTGTAGCATCAACATACCGGTAGCCGCTTGTTTTTTGTCCCTTGGATTTCTTTCATACTTGTCATCTCTCGCTGTCTCTCTTTGTCTCACTCTCTCTCATACATGTTAACATATCAAAATGGGGAGAGCAAAATATATTATACTTAAATAATCTTACATTTACTGATCCTAATTCTAAACCTAAACGTAACCCTTAAGCAGACAATATAATACACTGTAGTGCATGTATGTAATTTTCTGTATATCAAACATTGTTTTATGCTTTATTATGAGGTTGTCAGTTCTATAGAAATGGAATGGATAGAAAGGACATTCCGATTCTAATCAATGTAGCAAACTGTCAGAGTGGAAAACATTTTTATGTGTACCATTTCATTGCAAAGATCTATCATTAAACCAAGTTGCGTGTTGTCACCGTGACCACTAACGTCAATCGCCATTTTGTTGTGTACTAATGAAATGACCACGTCAAATAGTTCAATGGCCTTTCTATCCATTCTATTTCTATGGTCCGTTTGTTCCACAATCTGTTGTAGCTCCTGATTCTGGGCAACTTGTGCCCCCTGGTGACGGGGGTTCGAGTCCCGGCTCAGCTTCTGTCTGTGCCCTTCCTCTCTGTTTTCCCCTAAATGTCTGTTTCCATAGACTCTGCTTCCGACTGATTAGACATAAAAATGTTAAATTAACAACTCCCTCCCAAGCTTGTCCCTACCATTTGTAATGACAAAGTAGGAGGAAATGCAAAAAGCCTGCCAGCAAAAATAGGGTCTCCTCCGCCATGCTTTAACACTGCAGATCACCTCTCGCCTGGCGTCACAGACCTAAAATCAGTCACTAGAGAAAAGCATTGCTCCTATTTGTTCCAAGTGCCCTGTCGCCGACTCCACATGTCAGTGAGGTATCGACCTGCTGGTTGTTAGGGGCACTCAAAACAACCAGGAACTTATCAGACAAAACCATGCAGAATTTAGAATAGGCCCATCCTGATGTACAGGTCTAAGATAGCAACTAAATCAGTCAAATTCCCAGGGACCATTACATAACAGTGATCCCTGAAATAAAACACTGTCGGATGTAGTCATTACTCGTTACAAATATTACATGTACAGAAGTACAATGTGTATTACAAATCAATCCTGCGATGTGCGTTGTTCGATTCTTAAAAAACCTTCCAAGGTTGGCACCATCGTCTGAAACCTGTTCAACTCTCAAAAAGTTCTTGTTGTTCTTTGGATATGCTATTATTAAGTGTTTGGAATCATTTAGTTTTGATTCAAGTAACAGGTTGTTGTTCACTTACAACAAGTAGATTTACCTTTATAGAAGCCTTGTTTACTTTTTGAACCATTTCAACCGTATGCAAATCATGTGAGATAATTCTAGTAGAAATCTTACAGGACTGGTTCCTATGAATATCAAATAGAAAGAAGCCACAAAAGTATACACTAGGATAGCTACCTATAACCTTTTTTATAAGTTCTCATATTAGCAATCTAATGTGAATCCTAGAGTATCCTATTGTGTTTTTTTTTACTAGGGTTATATGTTGTAGTTTCAATGAAATAAATAAAATAATGAAAACATCCTGAAATTGGCTATGTTAGTAACGGTCATCACATATTGTGTGCAGACAGCTGGATTGCTCCAGCAAGCGTAGGGCTGTGTTTTAAATCTCATACTGCTGAATATACACTGTAGTATGACTGATTAAGATGTGTGTGTCCCGAACCATAGTATGCAAAAATAGCAGACCAAATGTGTCAGTATAGACAGGCATTTCTGGTGGATTTTTATACTGTGCAATTGCGCATGCTTTTTGAGGCATATTTCCCACAACCCCTTGCACCACGGATAAGAAGAGAATTTTCACAACCTTTAACTTGATGAACGTGTATGAAAATGAATAGGCCTACTTTGCTAGTGCATTAGGAAAGACAGCAACAACTATACTTCTTGAAAACTAAATGTGCGCCTGCGGCGCAGATGACTCAGTGGTTAGGTAGTCAGACTTGTAATTGGAAGGTTGCTGGTTCGTTTCCTGACTGTGCCAAATGTTTTTGTGTCCTTGGGTAAGGCACTTTACCCTAAGTTGCTCCAGGGGAATGTCTCTGTTCTTACTGTAAGTCACTACGGAAAAGAGTGTCTGCTAAATGATAAAATTGTATGTAAATGCAAAAGCATTTGACAAACTGTTGCTGCACAATATACATGTTCCACTAGTTACGTATATTGTTATTATTTTTATAATTTTCCACATTTTCTCCCCTCCCAATTGTTCTTGTCCAAATTTCCCCACTAGCCCTGCTACATTGGCAAATCCAAAACCCCTCAGTCGACAGATCCGTTGCAAGGTAGATAATCTCACTTTATCTATCCCAAATCCTGGGCACAGCTAGGCCAATTTGCGCTGCCTCGTCTGCAAAGTCTGAGAAGCCATAGTCAGACTCGAACCACTATAGAGACATACAGTATTTTGTCCTGCAAGGTAGTGACTTAGAGCTACAGTTTATAAATTAGTACATTCTTCTAACTTCAGCAGAAAAATGCATAATGTAGGCTAGCAACAAGACTGCATGATTGTCTATTTCAAGATGCAATTTAATGATGCAATTGAACTGTATGGCCCAGTGCTGTCATACTGGATTACGATATCCTTCACAGTACATATTTTACCATCACCAGTGCAGTATGTACTTGTTGTATATTATGTAGTACAAAGAATGCAATTTGAGAATTAGTCTAGACTTTATCATTGGGCTGGAAAAGGTCATATTAGTCCAGTATGCTGTTTTCCTATTTGAAAAAAGTATTGAAATAAAAAATGTTGCCCACAAGCTCAAAAACCTTAAGAACAACAAACCTGACAGATTAACACTATTTTTTGGGCCTGCATTCCAGCACTTTAGATTTCAATTGGTAGAAGGAATCCAGTGTTAAAGTTCAGACCGTCAGCTTTTTTTCATCCGTTTTCATCTATTTCTGATAAACTATGTTTACAGTATGCTTATCAAATGGACTTCCCATCTCAGGGTGTTACAAGGTATTTGGACAAATTATACTGTATAAATAGATTGCATTTTTACTGAAGTATGAATGAAGTACCATAAAGTGTGTGACACATGGACACCACCTGATGCAAGGCATCCATTCTGGTGATGTTCTGCTAGACTTGTTGAGATTAAACAACTCATTACCTTCACTGTATTTCAAAAGGTATTTCAGATCCTTTTTCCCAACACTTTGCTCTGTCCATAAATCTAAAACATATTCTTCTTTGTGTCATCTGTCCACGAAGATGATTTTCACGAACACTGCAAACTCTTTAAGCTAGTATTCAGCCCATCACAAGGTTTTTGACCTTGCTAGTCCATTCTCTGTAATTCTGCTGGTGAAATCCTCTGTGGATGGTAGCACTTGAAGTGTGTTATAATCTGTCCTACAGTGGTGGTTGTTGTTTTTCTTTCTTCACTATTGTGAGCATTCTTTGTTCATCCACTGTAGAAGACTGTCGGGTCATTTCCCATTGATGAGCTCATCGTTGTTTACTTCTTAATGAACCAAACACTTTAATTACTAATGTTCATTTTCCTAATGTTTTAGCTATGTAACTTATCTGCCTCACGATGGCCAGCTTTAGATGGATTGATCCTTCTTTGTCCCTCATGTCAGACACCAGCAACATGCAAATGCAAAGCTTTGAATCAAGAAACACCTACGCTAGCATTTCAGTCAGAAAATTAGCACTGCACCTGCAAAGGAAATTCAACAAGCTTGTAACATGTAATCACAAAGTGGCGTTTTAAGTGTTACCCAAAATGGAAAAGAACAAAAGCTATACAGTACAACCTTCAGTAAACTGAGATAGATTGATACCTTGTGGGTCGGTCAACATGGATCCAAATGCGCTGATGATGTAATTGGCCTTGAGGCATATGATCTGATCGGCATCCTCTATCCAATCACCTTCGTCAGTTTGCTCAGTACGACAGAACACCATGCCAGCCACGTGACCTGCCTTCAACGTCACCTCACGAGGGGACAGGAAGGGCATGAACTCACATTTTTCTTCCTTGGCCAGCTCCATCTGTAGGAGGAGGGGAAATACAGAGATCAGGGTGATCCACAGGTGAAATGAGCACTAGGTAGTGAGAGAACCTATCTCTAAATTGAGTACACAATGTCTCAAGATGTTTTTCATGGAATGCAATGTAAAAAGCAATCAGAATTTGGACAAAAATAATTCTAGTTATTAAGCTCAATGGGAAACCGTTTTCTCTGGGTTTGTCTGGACTGGAAAATGCATTTTGTTTTGTTACAAAATACAATGAAATACAATAGGAGACACTATTCCTACTTTGTTCAAATACCAATTTTATATGGATTAATATAAGAAATTCCCCCATCTACAACAAAGTCATTGAAATTACATTTCCAGTCCTGAGATGTGCGGGGGGTGCTTCTATAATAGCTTCCTTTTCTCCCACAGTTTCCTGAAATTGTCTCAGATGACATCAATGCTCACGCTTCACACAATATTGAGCTTTTTCATGTGATGTGAAGGTTACTTACGCCTACAATAGGCCTAAACTTAATATACCTTATAAACAAACTTAATTAGTGAGAGGCGATGCTAGAGGCTTAGCGATGTGCTTCTGCAGAGAAAAGCAAACAGCTGTTGATAATCACTTTACTTTTCTCATTATGTTTCAGGTTATTTTTAGCACGCGGTGAGCTTTGACACAATGTGTGATTAAAGTTGCCGTCGGACTATGATTCTAGAATGTACCGTGCTGTCAAGCTCAACTGTCGCCTAGAATAACATTGACAGAACGACACCTTGAACTTCTTTTCACGCTCGCAATCACGGCAAACATACAGCAATTGAAGAATGTATCATAACTCAAGTTGTACTTTTACTGAAGTACTTACACATCAGAAGTTGATAAGAATCAAGTGGAAAGGGGATTAGAAGTCAATGTCATGATTCAAATTCGGGGATATCTTTTAAGGACCGGGGAAAATAGAAACAGTGCTTCCCATGATATCGTTCCTTTCGCCTTTGTAGAAGCGCTAGTAGAAAAGAAGCGATCCCAGTGAGGCTGTCTGGGGCTGTCTGCAGTGTGTGTGTGTGGGCAAAAAGCTTTTGACAGTTATCACCCTCCAGACCCATAGACAGGCCTTTGCAATAAACAAGAGAGAAAAGAGGCTTAAGAGAGATGTCAGCAGGGGCAAGCAGAGGACACTCACACAGACAACTTAATAAATACAGCGCCTTCTCTCCCCACGCTGGCTTCTTCTCTAACACCAGCTCTCAGTCTTTCTCTTTCTATTTTTTCTTTTCATGTCTGACTTTCTCTTTCTCAAACAAGTTAGGCATCTAGTACACTGGTAATATACAGACATATCTGTCAACAGAATTATTTATTCTTTGACGTTTCTCTCCTTTCTTGTTGTTTGTCTTTACCTCCTCGGGGACAGCCCTGATGTTGGTGAAGCCTTTCCTGAAGACCACGTAGACACGCTTCGCGCCGCAGCGGAGGGCAGAGGTGGCACAGTCGAACGCCGTGTCTCCTGCACCCAGTACAATCACCGTGCCATGCAGCTCAGGCAGGGAAGGCTTGCAGCTACACATCCCTAAAATATGGAAGAGATCATTTGATCAAAATGGGATGATTCATTTTGGGGATTTTGAGAAGCTGCTTTTGTAGGTTTTGAGATGAATATGTGCAGCTGAAAGAGGACTGGCCACCGCTCAGATTTTGGATCCGAATTTTCGGTACTAGGGAGTGCTTGCTCTTCGGGGTATATACACTGGGTATCTGTAAAGGCACTATATATAATAAAATACATTTGATGAAAAAATATTTTTATTTTATATTTTTTGCTGTTTTTCACCCAATTTCTCACGTCCAATGCCATTCTTCCTCCAAAGTCCTCTGGCCAAGTCATCTGATTGTAATCACACTACGGAACCCATATGTTTAAAAGGATGACACATTCGCCAACTATACAAGCATAGTTGTGTTCACAACCCGCACAAGGAGTCACACAAGACCAACTTGACATGGTAATTGTGTCGGACTACGCTGGGAAGCACTGTTCCATTACGTTGCCCCTAAACAGACCACCCAGGCATAGATGAAAATGCCGTGACTAGAATTAGAATATTGGCCACTTGCAACACAACTGCGCTGAGGCAGCAAATATGCATTAAATATACATCAATGTACATGCAGTACGGTATATACAAATATGCCTCATTAAAACGTGCATGGTTCACAAACTACAAAATGCAAACAAATAAATAATCCATCACAATCATCTATCTTATTTCAAATTAAATAAAAACTTTGCAATGGCTTTTTCTCAAGCTACACCATCTCTGTAGAGAGCTTAATACACTATCGATCATGTCCACGTTCACAACTGAAGAACAAACTAGGCCTTCTTAGTAAATACCACAGCAATGTCAGTCACAGTGACAGTTTGACTGAAATAGTTTGTTATTAAATTATTTGTTGATATAAAGAAATAGTGCATCTAACCCATGGGGGTCTGGATAAGACATTTTTTTAAATGAATTAAAGTCTATTGACGCTTGAGAGCATCCAAGCAACATATCTCCCGAACCGTCTAGAAGCTAATGCTTGGCACTGTTGGAAAGAGGAGGTTCTACTGCAAATAATCTATGTGGGTTAATCACAGCCAAATATCTCGTATATCAAATTTGGGAACATTACAGACAAGTAACAGGAAGGAAAATAACCTTTCCGCAATGAGGTAGGACATCACCCTGCACTAAAACAATATTTTTTTGAATGGTGGGGTGGCTGAGTTTTTAAATACGTTTTGGGAAATAGTGAAAATTTGTAAAAACATTGTTTAATTTACTTATTTGTATGTCTGCCAAACTTTGTCACACTGGTTCTGAAGACTTGGGGGTATGCCAAAATAGATTTTACAGTGATAATCACCATGGTTTACATGTATTTTACAATAATTTACAAAAAAATTTAGATTTTGTATTTTTTGGTTCTATATGGCATCTTGCATGAAAATTATTGTCTTAAAAGTGTTACTTATTTATGTTAAAGCCAAGTGAGTATTGTGAATCCAAAACTATAAGGCACTTCACTGTAGGACAAAGTACTGTATGATCCTTGCAGAGGCCAAAATATCAACATACTGTAAGGCCAGGTGGACTTCAACCCTCTTAGACCTTAAAGGGTTCATTATATTTGAATGATTTTCCAATGATTTTCCATGCACTGTTGTCTTGATTCACAGGTGTCAACGAGTAGGCTTTGATCTTGAAACAAACAGTAGTAATTATATTCTGAGACGTCAAACAAGTAAATGGTGTTAGAAAACTAAATATTTGTTTTCTGTAGGCTACACACATAATTGGAGTAATTTAATGAAATAACATTTCCTATTTTTTCACGCATTGCTATATTATGCAGCCCTTCAATTGGTTTCAGAAACTCAAATATGGCCATGAAGCAAAAAATGTTGCCCACCCCTGCCTTAACCATTCAAAATTAGAGCTGCCTAAGTGAATGTGTCACTAAAGTATTAACTTGTTACATATTACCAATTAATTATTTCTGACACGGTTATTTGCCAATCCAGTACTTTAACACATGGAAAAGGTAACGCTTTTAAAACATAAAAACATGTCACCTAGTTCCAGTCAATTTTATACCCTAGAAACCTTGGGCCTTTAGCCAAAATTCTAAAGGTACAGTATAAACAATATTGCTAGAGGAAATGTTATTTAATTTAAATTGTGTATGTGCATGGCTAGGTAATGTGCATGCTTATCTTTAAGTGTGATATGCGCAAGTGTTAAAAAGCATCGTTAAGAAACTTGGCCTATCTTAACATCGGCAGAATAAATAGCTGCATATATTATAATGACTTGTCTGATGGATTTTATTGAAATTCTAGGAAAACACTTTGAAATAGAAGATCATAAATACTGTAGATCATGTCTGTTCCTTACGACCGAAGCAAAGTACACCTGCAACTCAATGCCCTGCTTTTAAAAAGAAAAATCTGCCCTCAGAGAAACCCATGCATAATTCTACTTGTAGCACACTTTAGAAACCTTTTAGTGACATTGCTACTCGTGCTTTTGGCTGCAGTGTTTACCTGTTTTGCTTGCCTTGGCAACCAATGGCAGGAAATCCTTCGAGGTGTAAAAGCCTTGGTCGATTGTCAAGCCCTCAAATATTTTATGTCTGTTTGCCTGAGGAAGACCTGGTGACAAACAACACAGAAGAAAGCAACAGAGGTGAGCATTGGGAGAGATCACTTTTGAAAACTGTTTTACTGCCATTTTAAAAAATGACTGTAGGTAAGATTTAAAGAGGTTTCAATGTTCCCTTCTTTCTTCATCATCTTGCCAACAATCCTGATTTTTTCTTTTTCTTATATTGGTCGTGACATTTGCTAGCTATTCCAATGGAAGACAGGGCACACCACTCTCATGTCAGTATAGGTTGAATTGTTTTCTAACACCAGAAAGAAATAGTGTATTATTTCCCTGGTGTTCCAGTAAGCGTTATTCACTTTTATCGAAATTATTTATTTACAGTGCATCCGGAAATAATTCACAGCGCTTCACTTTTTCCACATTTTGTTATGTTACACCCTTATTCTAAAATGGAATAAATTCATTTTTCCCAAAGAAATCTTAAATCTTAGCAAATTAATAAAAAATAAAAAAGCACATGTACATAAGTATTAACAGCCTCTGCTCAAAACTTTGTTGAAGCACCTTTGGCACCTTTGGCAGCCTCAGGTATTTTTGAGTATGATGCTACAAGCTTGACACACCTATTTTGGGCAGTTTCTCTCATTGTTCTTTGAAGGACCACTCAAGCTCCACCAGATTGGATGGGGAGCGTCGGTGCACAGCCATTTTCAGATCTCTCCAGAGATGTTCAATCGGGAATGTCAAGGACATTCACAGAGCTGTCCTGTAGCCACTCCTTTGTTATATTGGCTGTGTGCTCAGGGTCGTTGTCCTGTTGGAAGATGAACCTTCACCCCAGTCTGAGGTCCAGAGTGCTCTGAAGCAGGTTTTCAACAAGGATGTCGCTGTACATTGCTGTTTTCATCTTTCCCTCGATCCTGACTAGTCTTCCAGTTCCTGCCAATGAAAAACATGCCCACAACATGATGCTGCCACCACCATGCTTCACTTTAGGGATGGTATTGGCCAGGAGATGAGCGGTGCCCTGTTTCCTCCAGACATGACGCTTGCCATTTAGGCCAAAGAGTTCAATCTTTGTTTCACCAGACCAGAGAAATGTGTTTCTCATGGTCTGAGAGTCCTTCAGGTGCCTTTTGGCAAACTCCAGGCAGGCTCTGTGCCTTTTACTGAGGAGTGGCTTCTTTCTGGCCACTCTACCATACACAGAGAAACACTGGAGCTCAGTCAGAGTGACCATCGGGTTGTTGGTCACCTCCCTGACTAAGGCCCTTCTCCCCTGATTGCTCAATTTGGCCAGGCTGCCAGCTCTAGGAAGAGTCCTGGTGGTTCCAAATGTTTTCCATTTACGGATGATGGAGAACACTGGGCTCATTGGGACCTTCAATGTAGATATTTTTTGTACCCTTCCTTAGATCTGTGCCTCGATACAATTCTGTCTCTGAGGTCTACAGACAATTCCTTGGACTTCATGGCTTGGTTTGTGCTCTAACATGCACTGTTAACTGTGGGACCTTATATTATGTGGTATTATTTGTAGAATTGTGAGGGGAAAAAATGAATTTAATCAATTTCAGAATAAAGGTGTAACATAACAAAATGTGGAAAAAGTAAAGCACTGTGAATACTTCCAGGATGCAAAGCCTAGGGTTAGTCTATCTGTCAACACAACTTGCCAACAGTAACTTACAGGAAAATGACACAACACATAAGACTGAGACAAAAAAGTAAAAAACAATAGCAGAACCTAAGATAATTGGCAGTAATATCATGTTTTGACAAATTATGTGATTTCTGTGTAATGTTTATATGTGAATACTATACTACTATTGTCTATCCTATTATTAATATAGGTTTATGAACTGTCACTTTTTTGCCATAAAAACGTCTTGCTACATTATATGTATTATATTCTGTGCTATTTTACTCCTGTGTAAATGGTAACATCACTGGTAAGGCCCCTAATGTGGATATTACTGTAAATCATGGCTGAGAGCTCATTAAATATGAATATGAATTGCTGAGTAATAGTGACTGGGAGGGTAAATTCTGACACAGAGCAAAGCAGTTTTCTAAAAGTGTTTAAAAATGCAAGGTTATATGACACAATGGGCACATTTCAGTAAGACACAGTGGTGAGCAGTGTCCTTCATTTGTGGAAAGCTTTTATGTTAAAACATAGGGAGCAGTTAGTCCTACAGTGGGAGATACCCAAAGCAACATTACTCTGGAAATTGTCTATCCAAGGCTGGAGGAGTGAGTTTGATATTTGGGGCGGACACATTTGATATTTTTTACAAAGTGTTCTTATTACGGGGGGGCACATGAAATGCTTCTAACATTCCAGGGACAGTGCCCCTAACTTGCTATACAGTATATCTTCTATGCACATCAAACCCCATTAACCTCAACAATATTCTTAGCATTAGTCAAATATGTTTATTTTTATGAGTTTATATTCGCCATTCCTCTTTGAGTATATGTAATATCAGTATTTCTGCTTAATGTACACTAGCATTCACACGATTGGAATCTCTCAGGAATATACAGTACAGTATATTCAAAATGTATACCTTCATTCACCTACCAAATCAATGGCAGAAATTGGTAGGACTGGGAGCTACAGTAGATGAAACATGGACTGAATATATGATGCTTTTGTCATCAATGAAACATTGAATATTAAGAAAAAAATATTCTGTTCCCAAAACAACAATCTGTTACTGAGTGGGTAATGATGTGGCCACCCATTATTCTGTAGAAAGACTACTCTCTACAAAAGAACATGTATTTCATGCACACTCATTGCCCGACAGAAACATCCAAATGCATGCTAGCCGTGATCTCTTTAGTTTGTGCTCGTCTCTTCACAGCTCTACTCTTGTATTGCCTCCCCACGCTTCAAACAGTCTGTGGTGCATCTCAAGTCTAGTCTACCAGACTGACTAGTCTTCATTAGCATTCCACACAGAATCAAAGTGTGAACATAAAAAACATAATGACGATCATGACAAAGTGGATTTTAACAATAAACCTCTGTGACAACGCCATAGTAAGTAATGCAGCTCCATGCGTTTCAACTCATTTCACTCCCCTATCTCTCGCTCACTCTGACTATCAGCCCTCTCTTTCTCTCACTCAAGTGCATCACGGTTGGCAGGCTGTCCATGTACAGTGACTGAACCCTGCCCCGTTTTTTTTATATAAAATAATATAATATGATATATAATAAATCATCTGGTGCAGATGTTTTCATTCTCCACTGGGCCCTCCTCTCATTAATCAAACCTTATCAGTTGCCATCAAACGAGAGAGAGAGAGAGAGAGAGAGAGAGAGAGAGAGAGAGAGAGAGAGAGAGAGAGAGAGAG